>JAZHYW010047233.1:0-78421 GCA_037355805.1 Ixodes ricinus
TAAAAATAACGATTCTGTTCCGGTTTTCGATTCGGTTCGGTTTCAGTTCGACACCCTGGTATACACCCCTGTACTGACGTCGAATTGGCAGACATTAAGTACCGAAGTGATCGCAATCTTTAAAAGATTGTGAGTGTACGGGTCAGCTGGTGGAAGCTAATAATGTCGTTTAGCATCTGGGACTGTGGTGCAGAAAATGAAAATCTTTTAGTCGGAGGGAAAACCGTCTCAAATGTTAAACGACACAATTTTTGTTTTATTTTTAATAGAGTCTCCCGAAAGCTCTATACACTTCATAAAATTTTCACTGAAAGTAATTAAACTCATTCAAAGAAAAAGGATATGTTTAACCCTCAAACCTTGACGTCACAGCTGCATGCCTTGATGTCTTCAGCACCTAAAAACTGCTGCCCCCCCCCCAAAAAAAAAAAACTTTTTTTTTTTTGAACTTTGAACGTTAAATAATTTGAGGGAGACAGGTCAGAGCTGTAGGGTGAATGTTTCAGCTTCTGGAACCCACATCCTCGAGTGGCATCCTGCGATTGACATGGCGTGTGAACCGGCGCGTTGTCGTGCAAAAGGAGCGCGCCTGCTTCGAGATCTTTTTGTCTTTTCTCTTCATTGTCTAACGCAAAGCGATCACTATTGTGCTATTCTTCCCGGTTATAGTTGTCTTGTATGGCATGAGTTCCCAAAGCAAAAGGTCGTCAGCATCCCATAAAACAATTGCCATAACTGCAAATCTTTTTTCTTTTTTGTCTTGATTTTTTTGGAGGGGGGGGGGTACTATTTGTGCTTTCACTGCATTGGTTCCATATTAGACTAGGGGTCTCTGTGATAAACCAAAGTTCCATATACAGTCACCAAACGTTGAAAAACAATTAGTTTGGTCACGGTGTCAAGATTCTTGGAGCCCATCTTACACTCAACCTTTGACATGCCCGTTTTTTATTCATGAATTTCCAAACTGAACTTGCTGAGACGCCCGTTCTTTTAGCTATTCAGAAACCTTAATTTTTCTGTCTGACAAAAGGAAACCCTCGACTTTCTTGCACAATTATGGGGAACTTTCTTCCACAAGCCGCCCAGTGTGAGGGTCATCGTTAGAGCTCTGTGCGGATAATAGTGTGATCATTCGCGTCCGATCTGCATCCGCGGACTTTGTATCCGCACCCGAACCGCGTCCGCAAATGTTCTTAAATTATTGTATCCCTGTCCGATCCGCATCCGCATAATTTCCACATCAGAATCGCATCCGCAAGCTTTCCGCATCCGAATCGCATTCGCAAAATTCGGAACCGCATCTGAGTGCAATCCGCGCATTCGTTACATCATAAAGTTAAGCGTGAATTAAAGAAAGCGTCTGGATGGTACCTTATAGGCCCTTTGCATATATTTGTACAAAAGCTCTTTGAGTTAGAATACCGTGAAAGCTATTTAATTGTATTTTGTTTTATTGTATGTATATTGTAAGCAATCATCTGACACTTCGCTGCGCTGGAAAGGTGATCGTAATTATGAGATTGTCCTGGGAGTCTGCGACACTTTGCCCAGAACATGCGCAAAAAAATAAGAAAATTTTAATTGGTCTTTTTTTCGTAATAAACGCCTCAAGCAGATGCGTATGTTCTACAAGAATATTAATGAAGTACAGACTAATTACGTTGTGTAATTTTATATAGATCAAGCAATAAAAAAGTGGGAAAGGAAAGGCGGTCATTTACCGCAGTCAAGTACTCGTGGTAAGACGCAGGTACACCACTCGGAAAAATATCACAAATTCGACAACATTCAATAATGGCAGCACTTTCTATCGGTTTCAGTTTTAAACACGAACCCGTAACTGCATGCTACAAACCTTATACTTCGCCAAACGTTGATGGAAAAAAAAAGCACACAAACGCCGTTTCACTTGTCGAGGACGGTTTCTCTACCTTCTCGCGTCTTATTGTAAGTTTTGGGTTTTCTTTTGCCCGAAAAACGTTTGCCGCTCTTTCACTGCCAAACAAGAACACGCTTTCTCGGGGCGATTGATGCCCCTGCATTCTTTACCTTTTTCTAGGGGCAGCATTCTTGTCGAGATAGAATGCTCTAAAACTGCGTTCACACTGACGTTCGAATCGCAACCGCGAAACAGATCCGCTGGTTTCTATCGTCAAATGCGCATGACTTTTTATTGGATCTTTAAGCAGCCGCTTTCGCAACTGCTTTGAGAATGCGGTTCAATCGCCGGTGTGGATGCGGTTTAACCACCACTGTGAATTTGGCGGCATTCACAGTGGTGGTTAAACGATCGAGCACCGGCGGAGGCGGTTGATCTGACATACCGCGTTCGGCTTTGGCTGGCAGACGGCGTTCGTAAAATAGCGCCAGCTGTTGCTGGCTTCACGCGGCGGTACCGTGCGTGCTTCCAGTCATTCGGCGTTCGTTGCGATGGTGACGGCGAGGAACGCAGACGAACTTTATCTTGCGGAAGAACGCCGCGGCGCAGCGATACCAGGTGCGTTCTAAGGCCTTTCCCGCATGCTTTTCAATGGGCGGAAGGCGAACAAAAAAGAGTTCGAAATAAGGACTTAACGCAGAAGGCTGCATTTCTCCAGCGCCTCATAATTTGACGAGCCTTACACGAAAATCGTGTTTTCTTGGCCATCCCGCGTCCTGCTTTTTTTATCCGTAAGATGGGTCTAAAGTATCAAACTGCCAATGCGGCATTAGGCGATCTTTGGTGGAAATCATGTCTTTCTTGGCGTAAAGTACAATTTTCTCCCCAGTTGGCACCTTTTTTTCTAAGAAAGTAATTTGCTCTCGCAAAACACCCGATGATTCACTTTATAGCTTATCACTTCCTTATTCACTCAACACTCTGCGGTCGCACACGTGTATGGGCCGCCTCGGCAATAATGCGGATCTGGACCCATGGATACCTGCATTAAACCCGTATCCGCAGTCTCTGGCATCCGCATCTGATCCGTAATCTGCCAAATCTAATTCATTTTTATCCTGATCCGCCAGTTGACTGCGGATATCCGCTGTTGATCCACGGGTAAGCCGTGGATATGTAGAGCTTAAGTGCATCTTCAATGGACTCTCTACCTCACGTCAACTGCTTTCTGCAAATTTTGATTTTGTAGGATGATGAGGCAGTCTCCCCACAGACTGCAGTCACGCGTTCGTAAATCTCTTTTAGCTTTTCCTTCTTTTTTTTTTTTTTCGTGCGACATACACTTGATTTCTTATTAATTCAAACACTCTTAATTTAATCTTGCGGATAATTCAAACTAACATGCAGGTCCCATCCTATGCGTATCTATGGGAGGAAACTCCTGATAATTCAAACTTTGCTTTATTCAAACAAATTATCGGCCCCCCTCGAGTTTGAATTAACGTGATTCGACTGGATTTTATTACAAAATTTTGCTTCAAACCTAGCATTTTTTTTACTTTATCGGGGTGAAGATTTTTCAATCACTCTGTCTTTCGTAATGTTAGACTCGCACTGAGCCGAAACTGTTCATGAGTAACCTCCGCACATGTCACACCAAACGTGTTTTGACACGTTTGCTACTTTTTTTCATACTCGGGTAGATAAATGATTGAGCACCTGTCGTATATTGAGATAAGAAGGCGCCAACGTTTCTGACGTCATGCGTGGGTTATGGATGGCGCTCTTATCTAACGTTGTTCTACGCACCAAAACAATAGCGTGTCGGGACTTGCTGACATTTAGCAGTAAGCGAAATTAAACGGTGACACTACTACCTACATTCGTACAAATGTTGAACAAGTGAAACCATTATAAATAAACAAAACAAAACGATATATATATATATATATATATATATATATATATATATATATAATATATAAATATTGATCCTGTCCGGTGAGCTATTATCTGCGTTAACGTATTTACACGTGTGAAAGTCCTGCTGATTCTGAGTCACGCAGGCTGTTAACCACTCTTTTCATAGTACTCTTCATAGTCATAGTTCAAGGTATTTCGCGATTGAATAACGCGCGTTTAATGTCATTCCATCGCTTTATGTTCACTGCGCGTTACAGTTAGAGGGGTTCGAGTGCCCCGAACGATCACGTTTAACCACACTGTTAGTAATGATTGAGAAGTTTCTGGTTCCATGGGAGAAACAAGAAACCGGCGTTTGCGTGCTTATACACCAACACGATGTTTACAAAGAAGCCGCGTCTGCCCACACCAGGTGTGGGCACTGCGCGTGCGCAGAAAGCCGACTCGCGTGAGACAAAGCGTCTGCGCATGCGCAATTCCGCATGCCGACAGCAGCGCCACCGCAGAGGCGTGGCGTCAGAGAGTTCACGTTATGTCACGCTCTGTAGCTCTATACGCAATGGCGCCGGAACGAAGCTGCGTTAGAGGGGGAGGAAATGGATGACTGGCCTCCCTAGACATTTCAAACATTTCAAACATTTCAAACGTTTCAACATTTCAAGCTCAAACACTTCAGACATTTCAAACATTTCAAACGTTTCAAACATTTCAAGCTCAAACACTTCAGACATTTCAAACATTTAAAACATCTCAAACATTTAAAAGCACAATGAGGACTTTGGCGGATTTAAAGTCATGGGTCACTTTTACAAATTGCGCCGATCAAATTAGAAAAACCATAGGAAATCAGGCAGAGAGCCGATTTTGTGCCGTGACACCTGAAATCTATGCGGAGCGCAAGTTCGTCTGCTTCTTGAGCAGGGGTTGCGGTGGCGTGAGAACACCGAGCTCTGATTGGCTCTGATTGAAGAATACTGAGTAGACCCCAAGGCAGCTAACATTAAGGTCTACCCGTTAACCTTCCAATCAGATCCAATCAGAGCTCGGCATTCTGACGTCACTGCACATCCCTGCGCAAGGAGCAGACGAAGTTGCGATCCAGGGCCCATTCGCGCCTCCTTGGCTACCAAGAACGTCAATTAATAGTTTTCATGGTCCCCGGCAGCTTAAGAAACACAGGGCGGATTCTGGACATCTAATTATTGCCTCGCAGCCAATTGAGACTGTAACACTGGCCAATAAGAACACAGAAGAACGAATCACGAAGCAAGAAACGTCAACACAATAAACCACGCATTTCTTAAGCCGTCAATGATTACAACAGCCAGACGCAATATTTCATAATCGAGATTGAATATATCTTGACGGAGCACTTGGAGCCAAATAGTGCACCGAGTTTCGTCCAGAGTCTGACATCGCGACGTAGTTTCCAGGGCCTGATAGTATCTTGAAGATGTCGCCTATTACCCGCAATCAAAACACTTTCTTATTGAGTTTTTCAGTAACAAAAAGAGGATAATTTGTGATAGCATATCTTTTATGTGACTCTGATAAGTTCAGTCGATTCGGCTGTGGGTGTCTTGAGATTTCGGACACGTACACAGGCTTATAAACTGAGGCCGTGATCGGACGTTTCGGCAGATTGTATACCTACTGATATATGAATTAATGTGGGGTATCGATCGACAAGAGCAGTGTAGTGGGGGGGGGGGACTTGGGGTAAACGGAGAACGGAGAGACATTCGGTTCTGCGCTCAGGAAATAGTGTAGTGTACAGTACGGAACGTTCCTTCTATGCTTATAGGTCATTTATGCATTTATGGTTTAACCATCTGGCAGCCAGAAGTTGTAAACATTTCCCAATAGTGTCATTCGCAAAATAAAAAACCTATGCAGCGAACAACTCTGTCTGATAACTCCAACTCTCAGCCATGCATCGCGTTCCAAACGTGGTGCTGCCAAGAACGCAGAGATATTGGAAGGTATGTTTGCCAGCGTCTTGAGGTTCAAGATTGCACCTTATGAACGGGACACTCGCAAGCTAAGTGCACTCCGCTCCGGATATTATCTCCTCATTCAATCTGCCAGACACATCCCTACGCACCGCAATCGACGGTGGTCGCGTGTTTTGATTCTGGTGGGGGGGTTCGACGATATCGTAAATGCGCAGTTTCCACTCACTGTTGCCTCACCTTCGGAAAACAGCGCTTCCTGCGTTTGAGATATCGATCGAGTGGTGACATGGCGCGTTAATCGCTGTCCTTTTGTTGGAGGAAGACGACGTTTGTGAGAGGTCATGCGTCATTAAGGTTGCCTATTGAAAACATAATAATCAGACTGTAAATAACGTGATCGCTCTTCAACTGACCGAAACTTGGCTAAACTACGCCTCTATATCAAGAGCAAGACAACTCGGGAACATTGCCGTTGGAAGCCAGTCCTTTCGCTATAAAGTAAGTTCGAACGTCTGTTACGGGGTACAGAAGACAATTAAAATTAATTAGGCAATATTCACACATAATTCATATTTTAGGAGCTTTATTTTCTTTCTTTTTTGTGGGTTTAGATTTTTTTGTTATTTACCAAGGTTTGACCCAGGTGCTCAGACTGCACTTCTATCATTTCGTTAATTTAACTCTATCCACTAAAAACGCCAGCTCCACAAAAGTAAGAAAAACATATTACTTTTTTTCTTTTTTACAAGTGGGAATTAAATTTAGATTATCTGGACATATCAATCGCGTTCGAAAATCACGGTATAAATGAACATTCCCATATTTGCCCATAGGTGAATGCTCATGCAGTTTACGATTTACTAACCGGTCATGTCTTTAAAAAATGGAATTATAACCCCTTGCGGTCGAACAGGGCTGGGCAGAGATACTCCGAAAAGTATTCGGGAATACAAATACTGAGATACATGTGTTTTAAGGTCAAAATACAGATACTGAGATACATTTGTTTTTATGCAATGGGATATCCCTGAGATACTTCCGCAATAACGGCGAAAAAGTATTCCAGAATACAGATATAGATATTCATAGAAATACATTTGTTCCCGAACGGTGCTACGGGAGAGGGTGCAGTTCGTGGCACATGCGGAAGGTAATTTATGCTTGTGCTCCTCTTTTTGTGCCATTTTATGCACTGCCCATTACCTCGAACTCTTTATCTATCAGTAAATTCCGCTAAAAAAAACATGCCACCCCTGTTGAACCACATAGTAACAGAACGGTAAAGACTGCGTACCGTGCTTGGCAAAAAGGCGTCTGCCCGAAATTAACCCTGTTTTGTAGTGAGGGCGCATCTCAAACTGTCACATTATAAGCTTCTGAGTCACCCATAGTGTAGGGAGATTGGAAAGAGTGGAGGGCTTTGTGAGAGGAGCTGATTTTGTTATTCTTGCAAGTAACGTTCTTTAAACCACAATTTTTAATATTATTATTGTTGCTGACGGAGATGGACCATGTTATAAGCCAGGTTCATATTATAAATTCCGAACCAAGTTGCACCAAACAGATGTTTTTATCCTTTAAATTTATCTTAAAACGGGCAACAAATGTAACGAGATGCCTAAGTCGGCGAAGTATCGCTATACAAGCGATACATTGTAAATGTATTTCACTACTGAGATACAAATACATTTTACAAAAGTATCTCGATACAGAGATACAGATACTCGAAAGTATCTCTAAGATACTATCGCGATACATTTGTATCGCGATACTGCCTAACCCTGCGGTCGAACCTATTTCGTTATATAAGGTGTTAATCAAGAAAATATAATTACCTGTGTATTATACATTACTTGTTTTAATCCATCACGATGCGATTCATCTACTGACTAATGTTTTCTTTGGATCTGTCTAATTTTTGGGCTCTTAGATCCCCCCCCCCCTTCCCCCTGCCTACGCCACTGCCGCTAGCGCTATATTTAAGCAGAGACCTCTTTAAATGAGAAACTGAAGCGGTCCTGCATTACGAATATCAAAATTATATCTCAGATTGATACTCCAAATAGCCACAACTACAGTTTTCAAAATAGCGCCGGGGCCCTTTCTTTCCGGCGCGTTCTGTGGGAGAAGGGAATCCTGAGTCCTGACCGAGATCTCAACATTTCCGCTCCTTCCGCAAACCTTACCCGAGCAGTCAAAAAAAAAAAGAAATCGCAGGGGAAAACTTAAGACTTTTACGTGTAGGAATGCGAAAGCATTCGTATACGTAGCGTACTCCTACAAGCTGCGTGCCCCGCCATCTTCTGCAGAGATCGGCCGGCCAGGCTCTGGGCAGCGGCAGGTGTGCGCTGTAGCGGCGGCGGCGCGAGAAAGCAGCGCCAGTAGTGTGGGGCGGCGTTCCTTGAAACTATCCGGCGCGTGGGCCGCGTGACAGCCATTTTAAGAGCCGTTACGGCGCGGAGGAAATTTCTCTGCACTTTTTCGCGGTTAGGGACAACGCCGGCTCCGCGCTTCATGGGACAGTTAATGAAAGATGTCCTGTTCCCATCCTCGTCCTCGCTGTTTTATACCTTCAAGTTTTCGTATATATTAACCAACACGCTCATTTTCAAATGGGACAGTTAATGCTTTCGCATTAAAACGCTTCACGCGTTCCCTCACAAACAGCACGCGCAAGGCAGTTGAAACCTGTTGCGAAATGGGAGTATACCTCGCCTTCATTCCAACTCCGGAATTAAAGTTTCTGACGATTTCATTTTTTTCAGCTCCTAGGAATGGAGACACTGTGCCCATTCTTATTCCTAAAATGGCTGAACCATACAATTCCATTCCTCAGATTCCTAATCGTGAAAAAAATACATTTCTACAGATACATTGTGTTACCAGATAAAGCATAAAGCTGACGTTATCAAACGCATATATAGACAACTGCAGAATTATGCACAATGCGCCCACAAAGCGCTCATTCTACCGAGCCCAGTGGTGGTTGTACAAAGCGGTCCGTGACACTTCGTGGAACTTGAGACATCGATCGCCCGAAAGCGTAAACGGGCTCGCAACGGACGCCAAAAAGTAAAACCACTCATTTTCTTCGCAAACGGACCGTATGCTCTCTCTGGGGGATACATGGCCAACGTGTTGTTTATTTGACAAGGCCTTAACTATGTCTAGTTCGTGCGTGGCGCAAGAAGCTATTTTGCCCTCTGCTTCGTATGTCTGCACAACAGCTAGTATACCGGCTGTCAGAAGCGAATGCACTGTGGAAGCACACAAAACCGCCGACAAAGTGCAATCGCTACGGTGCCAGCACGAGAAACTGCAGGACTATATCAAGGAACCTACCTCAAAACGTGTACGTTTACGTTTGCTGTAGAATTCTCGCGATTTTTTCTTAATCATATTCAGTTTAAAGCTTTATTTATGTTCTGCTGGAACACTAGAAGATCTGCTGGGCTAGCAGCTACATACTAATGATAATCGCGCATGGTCACAAGAGTCGCTTTGTCGCGTCTTTCGGCGCAGCAACGACATCTTGTCCGTCTACAACTTTTCGATTTTGGTTGCTCCGATATTGGGTGCGCAACGTTCATCTTCGAATGGGCATGAGCCGCTCAAAACAATCAAGTCGTCAGTCACCTTCAGTGCAGTGATGATGTTTCAAAAGTCACTTTGACCATGCGCCAGTGTTGCGCCAGCAGGTCGTTGGCCCCATAGCTGAAGATTGAAACGGTTAGCATAAGAACCGAGCCCATTTCCGTTCCCACTCCATTCCTGGCAAAAGGCATCCAATATATTCCTATCCCATCCCTTGCTATGCTGCCGCCATTTTGTTTCCATTCCATTCCGGGGTCGCGAAAGTGCGGAATGATTACGCAATATTCCAGCTCAGGAGTGGCAACTCCGCAGCACAGGGTGAAACATCTGGGTATGACGTCACACACTTTTTTCCGATTTTTCTCGCGTTTATGAGGAGCGCAAGTTTGTCTGCTTCTTTGCGCGGGTTGCGATGATGTGAGAAAACCGAGCTGTTATTGGCTGATCAAATAAAATAGTGGGTTGACCTTAAGGCGTCTAGCATTGAGGTCTACCCACTATCACTCTCAATCAAAGCCAGTCAGATCTCGGCGTCATTCTGACGTCACCACAACTCCTATGCTAGAAGCAGACGACTTGCTCTCCGCATTGGTACGTTCAAGCCAATAGCTCGCAATATTCAAATTCCCAGAACAAAAATGCCCTAGAGCTGCCAAAGTTCGCGATATGTGAAACGCGGGACGCTCATCGCAAGGCGAGGGACGAGTTTCTCGAGTGCAGTCGGGTGCATCCACGCCGTCCCATCAGTGTCAAGACGGTGGCCTTATCGGAGCTCCTCATGGGGCGCCTCCTCGAGATGGAAACTCGCCGCGCTGCTGGGGTCCAGTCTGTTTGTGAATGCGAATCGCTCGGACAAACAAGACTTTCGGCGGTGGGTTCTGACGAGCGCCGATAGCCCTTATTTGCCGATGGCACTTGCATGTGTCTCAGAATACCAGTCTTGAACATTACAGAGAGAGCGAAAAACGTCTGATCAAAAAGTGCGTTATTAAATTACTAGAGCACTTAACGCCAAAATTAATTAATCGATTAGGTTAAAACTTAGCCCCCTATTGAAAACAAACGAACATATTAATATTGCCGCGCGCAAGGCCCAACGAGCAACGCACGGTCACGGAATTCTGGAAGATTCGCGTTTGTTCTTGCTCGCGGGGCGTGACTTTTATCATTTCATCCTGCTTTTAGAACAAAAGAGATTAGCAAGCTTAGAAACCTTTAAAAAATACCGCAACAAACTCACAAGCCTACTAAGAAATGCTAAGCGTGACTACTACAATAATCTTTTCGATCCGTTAGAAACTAAGAAACCTGACGTTATGTGGAAAAGGATACGATCAGTACTGAATCATAAACCATTTCAAAACGTGCCCCATGAAATAAGTATAAACACCGTTAAAGTAACAGAAGTGAACATGGCTAATGCTTTCAATAATTTCTTTGTAAATGTTGGTACTTCTGGTGTATCATCGTCCTGCCTAAACAAAGCTCTAGAGTTCATGCCAGTATCGTATACGAAGTCAATGTTCTTATTCCCCACGGATGAGTCAGAAGTCTATTCGACCGTCATAAATCTTAAAAATAGCAAAAGCATCGACGCCGATAACATGCAGGTAAAACCTATAAAATACGTCATTGACATTATTGCACCATATTTAACATACATATATAACCTCGCATTAGAAACAGGCTGTTTTCCCCTGAGAATGAAGGTATCAAAAATTAGTGTTCTACATAAAGGTGGTGATAGGCTTGATATAAATAACTATAGGCCCATCTCAATCCTTCCTGTCTTTTCTAAATCGCTTGAGAAACTAATACACAATAGACTCATAACACATCTTGATAAGCATGCTTTAATTTCAGATGCGCAATTCGGTTTTCGTAAACATCGATCTACCGAATTGGCTTTATTAAACCAAAAGGAACAAATTTTAAAAGCTTTTGACGAAAGAAAAATGACATTAGGTGTCTTTCTTGATTACTCAAAAGCCTTTGATTCCATCGATCATGATATTTTACTTGCCAAATTACCATTTTTTGGAATAAGAGGCGTAGCACTCGATCTCATAAAATCATACTTGATAAATAGGAACCAATACGTGTCTTTTCTGGATTTTCATTCGGATAGGCTTTCTATCAAATCGGGTGTTCCCCAGGGTAGCATTTTAGGCCCATTGCTATTTATATTATACATAAACGACATTGTGCATGTGGCCAAAATCGGTGATGTAAAGCTGATAATTTACGCTGATGATACAAGTATTTTTTTCTCCCATAACAATCTTTGTACTTCTATTACTACAGTGCATGAAGTGCTAAAACAAATCGCCGCCTGGACGCTTAACAACAAACTAAAATTAAACTGCAAAAAGACCAAAGCTATTTTGTTTAGGCCCAAAAATAAGAAAATAAATATCCTACCTCAACTTACAATAAACAATGAAGAAATTGAGTTCGTAGACTGTATTAAAACTCTGGGTGTGTTGTTTTCTCATGATATGAGCTGGAACGCACACATAGACTATGTGCAAGCAAAAATATCTAAAAATGTAGGCCTACTTACAAAATTTAAAAGTTTACTTCCTACTCGAATTAAATTAACTATATATAATACATTAATTTGTTCTCACTTAAATTACTGTAACCTGATATGGGGCACCACAACAAAAAGTAATCTGAATAAGTTGCATCTATTACAAAAGAAGGCAGTACGTGCAATTTCAGGAACTCCATTTCTTCATCCCACTAAATCACTATTTAAATCCCTAAATGTAAAAACCGTCGAGCAAATGTATGCTTACAAGCTTCTGTCAACGTATCACAGGGCTCTTCAGCACAATAATGTTCATTTTATTAAACTAGCCAACCTAAAACATCGCATCATCCTACGCAACCTAAGACAAAATGAGCCCTGGGTGATTCGCCCAACGCGTACAAATTACCTAAATCAGACGCTTCATTTCAGACTGGCCACCATGTTAAATAGTTTGTACAGAAAGGGTCGACATTTCGAATCACTATCACATAGGGAATTAAAAGAACTTACTTTTCTATGCGATTTTTGAATACTGCTGATGTTTTTTGTTATGAATAGGATTATAATTTCATGTATGATTGTATCATTGCTTTAATTAGTCGAGTTTTCTTTTTTCTTTCACTAGCCTGTGTATTTTTTCGTCTATATGTTTGCATCAAATCTAGTATTGTATAAATCAGGCTTTTGTATTGGTTTGTACCCGTCTCTGTACACTGTGTAGTTGTAGTCCAAATTTCAGTTGTTAAATTGTGTTTGAAACTGTCGCGAACTGCACGGGGGCTGGGACCTTTGTCAAGCTGCTCTTTAGCAGCTTTTTGTCCGAGTCCCTGTTGTCATGTAAAATGTGACAACAAATAAACTTGATTTGATTTGATTTGATTTCTTAAGGCCGCTTCACACATACAGCGGAGCGCTAAGTTAGCGCTACGTGAGCGCTCGAAGGAGGCGCTCGTAAGCTTCCCAGCGCGTGATGTAGCGCTCGGTTAGCGCTTCAGTAGCGCTCTGTTAGCGCTTCAGAAGCGCTTTGTTAGCGCTCCAGTAGCGCTACAGAAGCGCTTTGTTGGCGCTCTCAAGCCCGGCTCACACAGTTGCGTTTGACTGCGTTTGACTGCGTTGCGGCAGCGAGACACCAGGACATCCCTGCTGCTTATATCGCGTGCCAAGATGATTCCTTAAATTGGATTCCACGCTTCATACGAAGCACAGATGTGCCGGTGACTCGCTTTCGGTTCTCGCCGCATTGCAGTCAAACGCACTCAACCGCAAGTGTCTGAACTAGGGTGCCTCGATGTCCCTCTGTTTAGGGTGATGCCATCGTTTGTAGTACCTGATGCCGACAGCACGCGCTCACAGGAAAAATACAAAGAAATCGCAGGAAACAAAATGTCGCTGTAGCACAGTCAACGCCACGAGCGCGTGCAGGGACACGCTCTTTCACGCGCTTCAGAACAAAAAATAAAAATAAACGTTAGAAACAAAATGGCCAGATGTCATCACCCCAAGCAAAGCGCACATGAAGGCACCCTAGTCTGAACCGGCCTTCACGCTCCTTGTGCCGTGCTTGCTGCTGCGGAACAGCGCGTGCACGGCGATGATGAGGATGATGAGGATGCGGCTTGTTCCCTTTGAAACGGGCGAGCGCGAACTAAGTTCGTGCCCAAGCCTGGGAGCGAGGAGATCTTAGTGCCCCCTGAAGTGGATCTTATTCCACCAATCTTCAAGTCTTCGTTTAGTGGCCACTACAAGCCTGTGCCGGCCGCTAGAAGGCCCCTTTATCTGCGTAGCTGCAGAGCTTTGTGCATCAGAGCCTGCTTGGTTGCGCCCGATTTCAGTAATTGTGAAGCCCAACGCCTCAGCGAGCACCAAGGGGCTCTGCAGGCGTGGGCACCGGGATGGCTGAAGTCCCGCACAATCTAGCACAACGTGCTCCACCGTTTCATCGTAGCCTCCGCAGACCCGACATGCGCTCGAGGTGACCGTAGCATCAAACCGGCGTCTGTAAACTAGTGTCCGGAGGGCCCCGGCGCGCGCCTCAGACAACAAGCGGCTGCCCAGGCTGTTGTCGTACAGCAGTGCTTCCGATGCGATGGTTGTTTTGTGGGTCAGATACACTTTGAGCGTCGACTTTGTTTGTGCGTCTCGGAGCCATTGTTGGGCCTCGTTGTCACGGACTTTCTTCTTAACCTCTGACGCCCATTCCCTTTCTGATGACGCTTCAACGGGGTCAGAAAAAAAGCCATACTTGTGCTCAAGTTGATGAAGGCGCTTCTGCCAGCGTGTCCGCAGCCCCGTCAGGTGAGTGTACATAAACAACCTCCTGGCCCACCTGCAGCTGTCCATATGGCGAAGACGCCCGTAGTAGGTTATTTTGCTGGTCGCCTCCCGAGCCTCAAAGGAGGACCAGCCCAGCTCGCCCTGAACTGCCTCGTTGGCGACCCTCCCGTGGCAGCCCAATGCCTGGCGTCCAATCTCTCTCTGTCGGCGTTCCATATGGGCTCGGACATCACCAGGAACACATACTACGGCATTCGAAAATGTCAGTCCAGGTACTACTATCGCTTTCCAGAGCTCCCGGGACACAATGAACCGATTGCAGCTCCAAAGGCTTCGCTTACGGAGAATGTTGGCTCCTCGTGTGGCTGCGTGGCGAAGATAAGTGTGGTGGTCTTGTAGGTAGTCTGCCGCATTTGACAGCGTGATGCCCAAGTACTTATATGAGTCGAGTATTGGCACATCGCATCCGCCGAGGCGAAGGCTGCCGAGTGTTGGCTCGAGGGAGCCTGAAAACACAACCGCCGCTGATTTGCCCGCGTTGAATCTCAAGCCAAGCTCCATAGCCTCATGAGTGCATATGTCGAGAAGTTGTTGCATTTCAGCCACTGATGCCGCAGTCAGTACCACATCGTCTGCATAAGTTAGTCCCGGCAGAACCCAGTTGACGGTCTCGCCATGCTCCAGGTGAGTTAGAGAAAAGCCCAGTCCTGATCGGATGAGCTGCCTCTCTAGAGTGGTCACGTAAAGCATATATAAGAGCGGAGAAAGTGGGCATCCTTGCCGCAAGCCCCTCGTCACCAGCACCTCTTCAGACGTACCCTCACCGAGTTGGGTTCTAACCGTGTTACCATCGTAAAGACGGTAGATGAGCGCTGTCCACTCCGGTCGCATATTAAGATCCTGGAGTTGACGAACGAGCCGGGCATGTGGGACGCTATCGTAGGCCTTCGCAATGTCTAGAAAGCAACAGATAAGATTTCTTTTCTCCCTTCGGGCCACCTCAATACATTGTGTAAGGGTATACAGGTGATCTTCCAATCGGCGCCCCCGTCGGAAGCCTCCTTGGAGTTCCGTCAGTAAACCCTCTTCCTCCGCCCATGCGGTCATGTGCTCTTTCATGATGTAAGCGAAAGTCCTATACACCGTGCTTGTTACGGTCAGGGGTCTGTAGTGTCGAAGATAATGACGATCACATCCTTTTTAGGAATCAGTACGACCCGACCACCCCTCCAGTCTTGAGGAATCCCTTCTGCCCCAGACAGAATGTTCTCGAAGATGTCCGCCAGCTGATCCCTGGACTCCCGCCCCAACGCCTTAAGCACACTTGCCGGAATCTTGTCTAAGCCTTGGGCGGTGTTGTTCTTAATATGCGCCAGTGCGCGTATAAGGGACACCCTCCCGATTGCTACACAGGTAGCGTCATCCGACGTCAAGGCCGTACCTTCCGTCGGGCTTAAATCCTCTAGCGGTGCCGCTTCCGGAGGTGAGAACACCTCTACCAAATGATCAGTAAGACATTGTCCCAGTCGCTCTGTTGGCTGCCCTGTGTCTTCGTCCAGAATAGTGAGGCACTGCTCCCTACCGTTGAGAGTTCCTAGGTACCTCCAGAACTTTCTAGGTGCATCTCTTCCGCTTGCACTGATTTCTCTCATTGTGACCATGTCAGCCTGAGCCATTTTCTCTTGGACAAGTTGCTTTGCGGCTTGCTTTTGGAGTTGGTACGCATGCCACTTTAAACGAACTTGGTCACTGGGGCCGCCAAGAAGGACCGTGCGGTGCTCCTGTTCAGCTCTTGTCGCAACCTGATAGCGGCTTGTACTTCCGCGTCCCACCATCGCTTTCTTTGTCGTCGTCCACCTCGTTCTTTTGTAGAATGCTGCTTGATGAGGCGCTTTAATTCGTCCATATATTCTGCGTATCCAGACGCACTCACGGCGATTTCTTCGTTGTTGTGTTTGCCTTCGCATTGAATGAAGAGGAAGTAAAAGGGCCGCTCTCCAAGCAAAGGGTTGGGCAGGCGATCCAGAGTCATGGACTCTGAGCGACTAATTAATTGGGTACGACCTCATCGCTTTTTATTCGATATGCGTGACCCTTGTTTCAAAGACATGCAGTTAAAAACAATCGCCTTCGAAAGAGCTCTGTGTCTCGGTCCCTCAGCCTAGGAACAAGGTTCGCCGGGTACCCGTCGGTATCTCGGAGGCGAAAGATTTCGCGCACCCAGAAGGCTCTTAGGGGCGTTAAGCCGTCCACACACATATGCACTAATCGCGTAGGTAACAGCATTTGTTGCGTTTCTATTTCAGCATCCCACATGTATGTCCCCCATTGTGCTGCTGATGCACACCCAACCACAGGAACCGGAACCGCAGTGCACGCGCTAATCCGCGGCACCGCGGTACAAGAAGCGCTACTGAAGCTCTAACACGGCGCTACTGAAGCGCTAACAAGGAGCTACTAGAGCGCTAACAAGGCGCTACTGGAGCGCTAACAAAGCGCTACAAAAGCGCTACTCGCGCGCTATATTAGAACGAAGTCACGCGCCAGGAAGCGCCACATGAGCGCTCCTTGGAGCGCTCACGTAAGCGCTAATTTAGCGCTCCGCTGTATGTGTGAACAGGCCTTTATTCTCGAAAAGGCCTGTTCATTCTCGCCCCGAGCGCATAACGCTCGAAGCTTCTTTGCCGAATTTTTGAGATAGTCACGCAGAATAGATGAGAAGGTGCGCGGGATCTTGTCGAGTCAGTCCCTCCCTCGCTTCCTGTTACGCCGTCAAATCGCCGCCCGCATTCTGCGTCCTCGACGCTCGTTCTTTATGTTGTTTAGCACAAGTTCGCCGAATAAACGTTTATCTCGTCATCTTCATTCGTGACAATATGATTCGTCCCGTAAACGTACGAGAATTTACAGTTCTAAGGCGTAAATAAGCTTTAATATAATTTTATATGTTCTTCTTTATGTTGATTTGACACATTCATTTTTATTTTTCAGTGAAGCCGTTACTTTCCGATTAATTTAAAGCTATATAGTCTCTCCGTTTATCTTCATCCCAAGCGAAGTGGTCCAAGTAGAGGGTATGGACGGCGAAAAAAGAGTTAAATATTTCTACCTCCAAGAAGAAAATAGAGAAGGAAAATAGGTGCGCGAACTTCTAATGGAGTGACGAGATCAAACCGATGGTTTCGCGTCCGCAGACTATAAGAACGTAGATCTGTTGGCACGACCGAGCAACAGTTTTGCTAGGTGGGGATTCAACACTCAAACATGTTTTTTTTTTCTCTATTACCAGAGATTTTCTTTTTTATACTGACGTGGAAATCGCTTATTATAAACCTGTACATAATTTCATTGGAAAGAACGATGTAGGCGTCCTTACATTTTAAAAAAAATCAATGACATGTTTTGTTTGTTTCCAAAAGAAAAGTGAACAAACAACCACAAAATATAAGTCAAAATAATCGACTACTACAAATTTGTCAATTCAACACACGACCTCTCCTCCCCCCCTCCCCCCCCATGGAACGTCTTACCGACATTTCTAGTCGAAATTTATTCGGGTCTTGTTGATTTTGAAATGTGTTGGCTAAACGAAATCACAACATAGTGGGATAAATAATTATATTCTAGATTTGAACATATTACATTTAGAAAAGTACACATTTTTCTTCTGAGCAAAATTCCATAGAACTCCTTGCAAGATTCTTTATTGGCGATAGGACTCCAAACGGCTCAATAAAAAAGTGGTATTTACACCCTTCCACAATACCGTGTCGTATCTCGGGAATGTCGCATCGCACCTCCGCGACTGAATGCCGTACCAGAACATTTCGCAGGATTATTCCAATAGCGTGTGTCTGAAGCTGAGACAGTGCTTCTTTTCCAACTACACGTCGCGTTGCCCTTGTCGGGACAAATGGCGACTGTATTCCCGTCCATCTATTCTATATTTGAGCCGATATTATATGCGCTGTTAGAGGCGGGGTTTGAGCCGCACGTCCGGGAGCTTCCTGGCTCGTGACGACGACCATTCCCCGAAGTGAAGAACCCAGGGGTCCAGTGGAGGTGGGAGAATTGGTAACGTAACGAACGGTTTAATTACATGGTTGCGATACAGTCGTCAAATCCGAGAGAACTCCTGAGCAGCCTCGCGCTCCGCCTTATATAGGGTCCGTTTTCTCCCTCACTCCCCGCCAGGGCAGCAGGTGCGCAGCAGCAACCCGCCGTCAAGTGCGTCGTAGCAAAGTCCGCCGCGTCGTAGCCAGAAGTGCGTCGTAGCCATGGTCCTCCGCAATTAGGTCATGCCTCTCTCCCTTTCCTGAGCGCGCCAAGCCCCACGCACGCACACACGTCCCGTTGACGTCACGGACTCGTCGAGACCTGTCTCCGCAGTTAGGCCCGGCCTCTCTCCCCTTCCGGAGCGCACCAAGCCGCACGCACGCACACACGTCCCGTTGACGTCACGGGCGCGTCGAGACCTGTCTCCGCAGGCGCAGACACGTAGGCGCCGGTTCCGTACTCCTCGAGACTCGTTTCGCGTAGGCCCCGTCCAGCAGGCGACGTTCCCGGACAGATCATGACTCGTTTCCGCCGCGTTGAAACTCGGAAGAAGGTCGCCGAAGGTTCCATTCTTAACAGCCCCTCCGGGGCCAGGGAAACCTCGAAAGGCCGGTGGTACAATCGCTGGCCTGAAGAGGTGGGCTTGGAGTAGGCCTTGAGAAGTCGCTGCAAGCACCAAACAAACTCCCAAACCTCTTACAACGGAGGCATTAGCGGAAACGTCCCACACAACACCACGCCACACAGCAGCCAAACGCTCGGAATTCGCCAGAGACCCGCCAGACTGGACTACGGATTACAAAAATTTGCAAAAAAAACTACAAATTTAAAACCTTAGGACAATTGCGGGTATCGAGACCCGCTGTCGCCAAAACACAACTCATTTTTCCAAAGAGGTCACAATGAACAAAATACAAAAGACAAAAACTCTTTGCAATTTGTGAGGTCCTTTTGGGGTTTTAACGAAGTGCCCCCACTTTGATCCTCATTCCCGTGGATGACGAAGACCTCTGAGATCATCCCTACTGTTTTTCGTGATGCCAGAAAAATCTGCTCAACCCATCGGCATTGCCGTTAAATTTGCCTTTCCTTTTTCTTGCCCTGAAGTCGTAGTGATCGATTTTCACGTGATTTCTAGACGTGAAAATGCGGTCCTTATAGCGCCGATAAAACAATCCGCCTTTTTCATGCCCCGTTACATTGGTCCTAGCAATCTCCTGAGCTGTACCGCGAAACCCTGACACACTAGGGTCGCTCTTCTGCTCGACTGTCAAAGACACTCTGTCTACTCGTAGCAGAGGACCAAAGTTACGTGACGCCGGAGCTACGAGAGATCTTTCACTGATCCCGTCTTCCTCCGCCTTTTCCGCCGGTTCGTTGGGACGGCGTACACTTTCTAGTGCTACGAGGTCAGGCTGTTCTACAACCTGGTCCCTCTCATCCCGTTTCTCTGCCTCGAACTCTGGTAGTGCCTGCTCCCCGACAGCTGCCTCGGGCTCTGGATCACTCGTCAACAAAGGGGCGAGCTGACGCGATTTGGACCTCGTACCTGACTGAACTAGTCCCTCTCCCAGTTGTTGACCCCTCTCGCGCAGCAGGAATTCTGACCGGTTAGAAAACAAATAAGGATACTCCAACGGGACTGTTTGCGAGACAGCCGCCTCTGTCACTAGCTCTCCGAACGGGCCAGTTATCCTTACCGTCGCCATAGGCAGACAGACACTGTGCTTTTCGAGCAGCTGCTTGATCCAAACTACCTTTCCAGTAAAATCGGATGTCGTTACATACGACGGATGAACAACGTCCATCGTCGCTGCACTGTCACGAAGCACCCTGCACGGCTTTCCGTTTACCTGGAGCTCGTGAAGATAGGGACGAAGGAGCTCCAGGTCCTCGTCACTACCGGTCACGGTCGAGAACACAACCCGCGGTTTCTTACATCTGGCCGCTGTGTGTCCCGGCTCCTGACAGTTGTAGCACAGGAACGGCTTCCTAGCCTCGAACTGCCCTGTTTGGCTTTTCCGCGCCTCGTCTCCGTTCGAGTGTTCTGCGCTCTTTTCTGGGACCTTTTGTCCTGCTTCGGGCTTCTCGGGCCCGTTTTCTCGCGAGCCGTTTCCCTGTCGGAAGGTCTTGCGCTGATCGCTCCGGCCGGGTTCGCTTTCCTCTCCGCTCAGCTTTCTACGCGTTGCGTACTCCTCGGCTAGCTCAGCGGCCCTTTCGACAGAGTCGACTCCTACCCTGTCCTGCACCCAGAGCTTGACTGACTGCGGAATGCTACGAAAGAACTGTTCGAGGCACACACACTCGACTACCTTGTCTCGGCTTTCGTACACTTCCTCGCTCTTCAACCATTCTATCAAATTGGTTTTAAGCCCGTAAGCGAATTCCGAGTAGCCCTCGCTGCTCTTTTTGGATGCGTTTCTAAACCTTTGACGGAACGCCTCGGCAGAAAGGCGGTACCGTTTCAAAAGGCTGGACTTCACCTTGTCGTAGTCGTCCGCGTCTCCAGCACTAAGGCGCGCGACAACCTCTGCAGCCTCACAGGGCAACAAAGTCAAAAGCCGTTGCGGCCACGTTTCTGGGGCGAAGCTCAACTTCTCACATGTCCTCTCAAAGTTCACTAAGAACAGGCCCACGTCTTCCCCAACTTTAAACGGCTGCATGAGCTTCTTCATTTGATACGACTCGGTCTCACTTGCTCGCACCGGAGTCCCAACTCTACTGTTCTGTGAGTTTAATCGCTGTTGTTCCATCTCTAACTCTAACCTTTTTAGCGCTGCTCGTTCCTCTCTCGCTGCAGTCTGCTCCCGTTCCTCTCTCGCCGCAGCCTGCTCCCGCTCTCGTTCCTCTCTCGCCGCAGTCTGTTCTCGTTCCTCTCTCGCTGCAGCCTGCTCTCGTTCTCGTTCTCGTTCCTCTCTCGCTGCAGCCTGCTCCCGCTCTCGTTCCTCTCTCGCCGCAGTCTGTTCTCGTTCCTCTCTCGCTGCAGCCTGCTCTCGTTCTCTTTCTCGTTCCTCTCTCGCTGCAGCCTGCTCCCGCTCTCGTTCCTCTCTCGCTGCAGCCTGCTCTCGTTCTCGTTCCTCTCTCGCTGCAGCCTCGCTCTTAGCGTTCAGAAGCAGTTCCCACGCAATTTTAATTTCCTCTACTTCTGCGCTCTCTGAAATCGCTTTACTGATCTCAGATTTCTTCATCTTTTGCTCCACCTCCACACCCAATTCTTCACATAAACAGAATAAATCTGTTCTCAGTAACCTCATTAGATCCATGATCGCTGCTCTTTAGCTTTGGCTTTGTTCTAAAACTTGTCGCGAGGTTGTACCTAAACCTAGCGCACGAGTCAAACACTAAGGATTCCCAGCAGTTCAAAATTAATTACCCATAATCTGAAGCCTGGCGAATCTCAAAGCAAAGTCCAAACGCTCACCCGCAGATGTAGCACGATGTCGCATGGTCCGATCCCAACCGCTGCCAACCAGTTGTTAGAGGCGGGGTTTGAGCCGCACGTCCGGGAGCTTCCTGGCTCGTGACGACGACCATTCCCCGAAGTGAAGAACCCAGGGGTCCAGTGGAGGTGGGAGAATTGGTAACGTAACGAACGGTTTAATTACATGGTTGCGATACAGTCGTCAAATCCGAGAGAACTCCTGAGCAGCCTCGCGCTCCGCCTTATATAGGGTCCGTTTTCTCCCTCACTCCCCGCCAGGGCAGCAGGTGCGCAGCAGCAACCCGCCGTCAAGTGCGTCGTAGCAAAGTCCGCCGCGTCGTAGCCAGAAGTGCGTCGTAGCCATGGTCCTCCGCAATTAGGTCATGCCTCTCTCCCTTTCCTGAGCGCGCCAAGCCCCACGCACGCACACACGTCCCGTTGACGTCACGGACTCGTCGAGACCTGTCTCCGCAGTTAGGCCCGGCCTCTCTCCCCTTCCGGAGCGCACCAAGCCGCACGCACGCACACACGTCCCGTTGACGTCACGGGCGCGTCGAGACCTGTCTCCGCAGGCGCAGACACGTAGGCGCCGGTTCCGTACTCCTCGAGACTTCGTTTCGCGTAGGCCCCGTCCAGCAGGCGACGTTCCCGGACAGATCATGACTCGTTTCGTGCTTAATGTTATCTTTTTTTTTCCTTTTTTTTCTTTTCTTTTAAGTGGGCAGCTTGGTTACAGTAATGTCTGGTCGATCTCTCTCAATCGACCTCCCCATCTCTCATTTGCAAAAAAAAATAATAATAATAATACGCGACAGTAATTGTTAGGTTTAAGCGTTACCGGTAACGCCGTTACTTGTAACGCGTTACCGCCAACACTGATTGTTAGGTTTAAGTGTTTGTTTTGGACACGGTCAAGGAAAGCGGGTTTCGCGATAGTTACAAGTGTGGGATGTCACAGACGCGGCCGTCCGCCGCTTACGGCTTCGGTAGTAACCCGAGTCTCGAGCAGGGCAGTCCCAGACCCGGGGGATCAACACATCCCCCTGCGGAGCCTGAACGGGCGAGGTGAGGGGAAGGGAACCACCGAGCGAAATGCCGAGACACACTTCCCGTGTGCGTCGGGGAATTCGGAGATGAGGGGAGAATTCCGGGAAACTTGGAGGCGCGCGAGAGAGGATAGAGGGAGTCTACGCTGAGCATCGGAGGGTGCTGGACACCAGCAAGGCGCCGAGAGGTCTAGCGTGGCTCATAACACCCGTAACCCAGTTTGAATATAATATCCCTTCTGTGACGTAACAGTGTACCGCCCCGACACCTTGCGGTACACTGTTACGTCACAGTGAACGGTAAAGAACTTTGAATTGGGCCTCCTATTTCTATTTTTTATAAAAAAACTACGCAACTCTATAGTGAAACAATTTTTTTGTAGTGTCCTGATATGCCAATTCAAAGCGTAACATAAAAAAAAATATTTTTTTGGCGTGTCAGAGGTTCTTTAAGGTTGAATGGAGTATAGACATACAAGTCGCAAGCCAGCTGCCGTCACGTGCAGAGCGCAGGTGCTCGCACGCTTGATTCCAACCGCCGGATCCGCGCCGGATATGATAGGTATGACCACACAACACGTCGTTATCGCGTCGAACATTCCAACGAGCGTGATGCAAGCGATCAAATGGCCACTATACTACGGCCGTGAGTGAGTGAAGGCTTATGGAAGCCAATGCGTGGTGGACGGGCTGGCCTCGTTCGGGTTCGCACGTGTGCGCGTGCGGGTCAGGTAGGGGCCAAAGAGCTAAAGATAACGGAGGAGCGCCCACACAAAGAAAAGCAGGGGTTGACGATCGGTATTGGTGGAGTTGGTCGGATGTGATTAGGTAAAGCTGATTAGATAGCGTAGTTAAACGCGAGACCTTTCCAGAACTTTTAGATAACCGTGCGTCAGTGCTCGGGGGATACACGGCGGCGCCGCTCGTTGTGGTTTCTCGGTCTGCGGTGAGCAGGCATCAACGGCAAGGGGATGCTTTTCGGTACGTAGAGAGCGACATTGTTGCCATTGCATAAACCCTTTTCATGGCGAATTCCACCAGGCGGTGCTATACAGTCTTTGACGTCCCAGGGAACTTCCGGTTCAGAAAAATAATGAACAACGCCCATCTTAACACCCGATTCTCTTGAAAACCACCAAAAGAACGAAGAAGCGCGAGATCTGTTAACATTCGTCGGATATTCTTGTGAACCAATTTGCCTCCTCCAAGACGTTAAATTGTACAGCCGAAGGCCCTCGTTGAATCTCCAACTTTGTTGTCCGTGTAGCATTTATGCTTTCTAGCACTAGCGACATAAGCAAGCTCGACAGGCTTACAACGACGGAGCGACCGCAAGTCGCTTGGGATGCAAGCGGCAGTCCGTGCTTGCATGTAAACAGAAAAAGTGTCTACGCGAGATACGACTGCCTGCTGTAACACGCCTGTCAGAAGACATGCCATTCGGAGCCGTAAGCGTGCTGTATGGCCTTCGTTCGTAAAAGGTGTGTACACTGTAAACTATACGAGTGCATATACAGGGTGTTTCATTTTAATTCCAACATATTTTTAAACAAAAATCGTGAAAGGTACAATAATGCGGTATGTGCAGGTGACTTATAGATACGGCCAGGGGGACATAACGTAGGGGGCTGACGTCACAATCCCGTATTTGCTCGAGTAATAGCCGCACTTCTTATGAACAAGGCCCTTGCGTCTACTTTTCTGCAGAGCGCACATAGAGCCAATCATAGCTTTCCGAATAAAAAACGCTGCGAATGACACGGTCGAAAACACGATTCTCCGTAAAAATGCGATCTGAGTAGATAGCGATTTCGCGGGAAGACGTTATCTCTCTCCCGTATATATTGCTCGGTTGGATGATGCAATAAACTTGGAAATCAGCGCCAGCCCTGTCGTACGTGGGCCTTTTTCGTCCTTGTACAGTTCGCACTACTTTAATCGTGACCAACTAGCCCAATCAAAAGTCGTGTTACAAGATTATCATCCGCGTTATTGTACCTTTCACGGCTTCTTTTTTATATTCTATTTGTTTGAATTAAAACCAAACACCCAGTATATGTTTCGTGAATTTTGCTCTGATAACATTTTAATCGCGGGTAATAGTAAAAAGATTGACCACCAAAAATACTCTTCCACAAAATGCGGCCTGTGACCACTATCCTATTAGAATAACCGTTTTTTGTGTCTGTGTTTTTTTGTATCTTTATTATTTAATGCCGCAATCTCGTTGCATTCGAGGCGATAACAAGATTCTCAAGAATCGCCCAGCGTTGTCGGTGACTACAGGTAACACCAAACCGCAAAATGTTTCTAAAAGCTCGTAGGAAAAAAAAATGTTTTTTTTTTCTCTAGGCAATGAGCACGGGGATATACCACCATTTAAAGTATGCGATCAAATCCCTCAGCGGAGGGACGTTTGAAAATGACAGATAGATTCCGCCACTCGTAGGAATTCAGCTGACACACAGCATCATTTTGTTCGCTTTCGGTTTTATCTGAACAGCTGACTGTAAACAAGACTTCTTTTCTCTTTTTCCCGACGGCGAGCGGTGCGACGGGACTAGCCAACCTCGCTGAGGAGATATATGGCACTTGTGGAAAGTAAAAAATACCACGGTTTCGGAATATCTTGTTTTTTTACTCTCGTTTTCGTTAAAACTTAGATAAGCGAAAAAGGTGCTCTCTAAAGCCGCCCAACCGTACTCGGTTTAGTGCTTTGTACCAAAAAAAAAATATTATTTGAACAGTTGCTCTTTAACTCGTTAAACGTGACCTTACAGTGATTGTGACCGCTTCTAGGTTTATAACAGCTCTTCTTTCTTTCTTTCTTTTTCCTTTTTTATTTTATTTGAAGGGGTTGTTTTTAGTAAGTTAAAAGTACAAAAACGATACAATTACAAATTATCTTCATGGCGAATTCTTATTTGTTTATTTATTTGGCTCGTAAACCGGCTTCATGTGTCTCTTGTTCTCTCCGGGTTCCAGTGGACGACGCAGTGGCGTCATTGGCAGTTCCCTTTAATTGGGACTTCCTGCACAGCTGGAAGCATGCCCGGAGGCTGATCGCGAACCGAACGACTGCCCCAGCGGGGCGCTGGCAGCCTCCACAAGGACCCCTTCAGTGAGTACCCAACACTGGCAGATGCTTCTTGGGATTCTCGATTTAAAAATACTTTCAGAACGATCGACGACACCGGCGAAACTTTTTATCCGACCTACTTTCACGGGGCTTGTTTTGTACACCACGTGATTCCACCAACTTTCACATCTGTGGATGTGTTTTGACACCGAATTGAAACGATTAAAAAAACAGTCACTGATTTGCAGCTAAAACAAACAAAAACACCATGAGGAGTGTTCAGCAATCACTACCTTACTATGATTGGCTAATCAAACGCGTAGAACGCAGCACCACCTTATAAAAAAACATAAAACGCTGGACCATTTTTTTTAATATGTAACACGCACCGAAGGAGTGTACAAAAAAGGCACATAAACTTTTTCTTTGCCTGTTTTTACAGGTTTTACGGTGCATGTTTTATACAACATATGTCAAACCAGGTAGCACCTAACAGTATCACTGAACCTAACTCGGAAGTTTTAGTCAGGAACCTGCGTTTCTTGGAGGGACTTTTAGTTTCGTGGTTGTAGAATACCTAGCAGTGTTATACGTATCCAGACAATGCTGAAACCTTTCTAAACCAAACAAGTTATTCTGGAATTACAAATCTAGTAAGCTGTCAATAAACCAGTCGACCGTGCTGGTCCGGCGCTGTGTTGGTGGCGGCGCCGCGCCTTACGGGAGAGAAAGGAAACACGCTTCCTGTTGCCGTCATCTGAATTCTGCAGAGTTCCACTGACCACGTCGCAGCCGTCTCTCCCTCTCTTTCTCTCTCCCTCTTTTTCTTCTTTCTTTCTGTCTTTTTTTGGCAACAGAAGTTTTTTTCGGTGGGTTTGTCTTTGATAGACCCCTTCCGAAAGTCACGTGCCGATTATTAGAAGCTAAGAAGCACTGCACAATGGCGGTACATCTGACATGTGGAACGTGCATGTAACACCATATAGATAGCGAACGTCGGAGCGCGGCCAACGCTAGGAGCCGACGAGCCAATCAAACAACGTTGAGAGTGCAACGTTACAGCGCTCATCATCTTTTTTCTGTGGGTGTGCTTTTGCCTCCTAATCCACACAAACGCGTAGAGTGTGCCGGTTGCGGTTTAGTCCGCCATTGTGCAGGAATTCCACAGCTGCCAATAGAGGGCAGTCTTCCGAAAGGGGCCTATTCCCACCCCTGCCCGTTTCACTCTGGAAGCTTCGCACCGGCGTGCGGTGGCGTATATGACCACTGCGTGGTGCACGTTAAAAACCCCAGGCTAGCTCCACGCAGTGAAGCCAGCCTGGAAGTTAATCAGCCCCATTGGGGCTGATTAACTTCCGGCTGTATAAACATGCAACATTATTATTATGGGTTTCTCTAAAGTTCGCTCGCTATATTTCGAGGATTCTTATTAAATAGTAAAATTCTGAAGAAAACTATATCTAAAATTCTATCGTAATTAAGCTTTACTGCTTTCCTTCTCCAGCCGGGAATATGCTTCCTACACAAACTCTTATAAAGTTGTTTTTTTATTATTATTTTTTGTTGTTTGGCGGCGGGCGCAAAACATGACACATCTAATCAATCACTCGATCTATTGACAGGACCAAAGGTCGCGTACTGATCGTATATGACCGGACGCTGTGTACCCGGGAGGAAGACGATCCCAACGATGCTATCGTCTATTTTCATCCGCCCCAGGTAAGTCGAAGCCCACTGGGCCGATATAGAATGCTTCGTGATATCCGCTAACGTGTTCGCCAATTGTTGCGCCCTTGCACGACCCGTCGGAATCACGAAACTCCCTACACTCTAAAAAAAAAACCGTGCGTCTACTTTCCCGCACAACACTCGCTACTTTCCCACACAACACTCGCAGAGCCAATCACCGCAACTCACGGAGGCAGCTCAGCGAATGACGAAGCCGAAACATATGTTTAGACCAAAAGATGCAGTCTGAGTTGTGACATTAAGCAGTGCAAAACGTCACGCTTTCATTGCTTAATGTCACAACTCAGGCTGCGTATTTTGGTCTAAACATATGTTTCAGCATCATCATTCGCTGAGCTGCCTCCGTTAATTGCGGTGATCAAGCGGACAGGGTGCGTCGTGTCCTTGCGTTTTTTAACGTGTGTGCGATGTGTCTGTGCCCGTCTAGTCTTTGACTGGAGGGACCGTGTTATGGTGAAAGCGTTAATTTACCGCATTTTACTCGCGTAAATCGCATATGACTAAAGCGTATGCGTAAAACGGAACAAAAAAGGACCCCAAAAATTCCTAAGCGACGCTGAATACGTGAGGTGTCATGCGTTGTCTTGTGTTTCAGGTTGCATTCTTACGTCGATCGCATGTTTTACGTTCGACATTCGCAGCCGATCGGATCCATTCAGTGATCTGTCCTTGCGCGCGTAAAAAAACGATTTTTCGACGCACGCTGCGCAGATGCCCGTCGACCAGAGGTGCGACCTGTGCTGCCAGCTGGTGGGAATGGTCCATTTCTTCGACTCGTGCTTCGACACCCCTGAGCTTGTGGCGTTGAGCGACATGCGCTTTGCCATCCGGATGCTCGGCGATTACATCGTCGTAAGTTTTTGAACTGTCACGAAACGTCATCGTAAAACGTATAATGAGTCGTGACGAGTTAAATTATATCTCAAGTCCCACGGACGATCCGATCTTGAGGATGGCAGACAAGGTATAACGACAAATACCGACGACTGTACCCGCCGGATAATATATTTATGAATTGATGGAAAGAAGTAGGACACCCTTAATTTTTCTTTTAGTAATAATTACTTGGGTACTGCGGGAGGACCTTGTCCCGCCTTTCTTAACCTGCAACAGAGTAAGTGATGTCGCATTCCTGGTAACTTTTGCGTAGGTCGTAAAAGTCGATATAAATGTATAAACACAACGCTGTCACTGCATTACGTGCTCGAGCAACCATGACCTGGACACGCTTCTAGTGAGATAAGCTTTTTTTATGTATCTATATAGCGAAATGCGCCGATCACTAAATATACTTTGATGTAGTGCACAAGCTTCACCACAAAGGATATGCTATACTATGAATCATGATGCCAAAGATATACACTTTCGAGATGTCCGGAAACCACCGTCGGCTAAATGAGAACACGCTGAAATAAACTTGTTTCAGAAGAGGGCGCAAGTATGCAACGACGCAACATGGTGAACATGGGCGGCGTTAAATACACACTGTTCGCGATTGTGCCCCTCCACTGCTCCGCTGTCATCGATAACGTCGATGAAATTGCTCGAGGTGGATCACAGCTATAAGCCCCCGAAAAAACGCGGACCAACAATAACACACGGTTTACGGTCTTTCGCTCGTTTTGGTTTGTTTAACACGGAGATTAAATTGTTCGTTGTACTCAAGACCTATTCGCGGTGAAAAGCTCGCTAGGGGCCCTTCTGGTTTCCTCACTATGGGCACTGCGCGTGCTACCCACGCGGTGAAGTTTTAATTTTCGTAGTGAATAGGAGCTTGTCATCGCGCACATGCCTGCACCAGCGGAGGAAGTTGAAGTTTCACTCTGGGTTGTGAAAAAATTCCACCAGGCGTCGATTCCCAAACTTCTCGCCGGGAATGCAATAGACCTATTGTTAAATTACCCAAACATCAAGGATAATGCAGGGATTGGTGTTCCACGTGTCACACGCGCACGCCTTTCCTGTATTGAAGATTCGGAGTAAATAACCAAAATAAAACGTTGACGAACGCGCGTACACGATGCAATTTGCTTTAGGCATTTGCTTTAGAAAAGTTACTACACTGCTAAGGCCAGCACATGCGGCAAGTGGAATACCAATCCCTGCATTATCCTTGATGCTTGGGAAATTTAGCAATAGGTCTATTTGAAATAAGTACCCCTTCTAGAATATATTAAATGTGACCGTATATCTCGTCATTTTCTTTTTACACTGAACAACGCGTTAACCTTACGAATCAGCTCCATTTAATAGAGAGTTTTAGTAGATCGTTCCGATACCTCCGATACCCCCGATAACGATACTATATATGTAAGCTCAAAGGCGGAGGCAGAGTATCGGGTATTGTTATCGGAGTCATCGGAACGATCTACTAAAACTCTCTAATCTACCGATGTCACCAGCCCTGCCGCAATGCATCGAGGGAACTTTATAGTCTTTCTGCGCGTGCGACAACCTCGCTGGAGTTCTGCCCGTGTCCGCCTCGAGCACTCCTGCCTGCCCCCTCTGAACTAAAGTTATGGCTGCCTCACGCATGCGCCAAAAGCTTGGTGAGATCGGTCTATTGGCAACTTCAAGCGAATCCGCCTACCCAGCGAAAGGGCCAGGCTTTAAAATGTCCGTGACCGACGCCATACTCCGTTTCACCTTACGTTGTACCGCAGCGAAGAGCGCGAGCTCATTATTAATGTACGAGATCTTTTGCCGCCGAGACGTGCCATAAGACAAGGAGCTTGCACTTGCAGCCTTTATTGCGGTACATCATAAGGTGAAATAGAGTATGGCCAGTGCGCCTATCTTCACTTTCTTTCACGTTGGATATGAGCGCGTGGGATGTAGGAGGCAAGAGATGATTGGTACGGGGTGGTGGAAGCCACGCGCTCGCCAGATCGATCCACCGCCTTCCTTCACCTCACCCCGCTCTCTGCGCGTCGGTATGAGCAGGACACTGATCACGTGGCGATAGATAAACGTACGACTTGGTTATGTCAAGTTTCATCCAACAGTCTGTCCCGTCTTTCTTGTCACCAAACTCGAAATGTCAAAATTACAATAGGTATTTTCCCTTTTCATTTATGAATGGTTAAAGGGACGGTGCAACTATATTTAATTTGAATGTCTTTCACTTTACACGAGCTTCTGGCACTATACATGGGACTCAAGGATACTCGCACGCAACGCCACTAGCCAAGAAACTCCTTTGTTGCGGTGTAATTTCAAGGACAAAACCGTGCGTTTTCATTCAATCTCTCCTTCGAGAAACTTGTTGACGTAACTGGGGGATCGCCGTATCCTCCAGGCACGATATTTTAATGCGGTTTATTGGTTGGAGCCGAGCATTGCGTGGGCATTGGATTTGGGCTCTTGATAATCGATAGCTCGAGAAGCATTCGGGCCCATGTCCAATCGCTGCAAGCTGCTCGTTTTTCTTTAATTTTTTTCCGCGACTTCGATTGCGTCTGCTGAACAAAGAACGGGTGTTTTGCAGGTCATTGACGTCAGGGATCTGTTCTAAGCGGCACTTGCGCAAAGTACAAAAATCGTTGCATCGCCCCTTTAAACTGGGTGTTTGTACTAGGCACACCATTTAAAAAAAAATGTTACAAAATATCTATTTTTTCTACGTGCCACGATGCTTTAGAGGCTTCGATTTCACATGTAGCTCTTCGTTAAATGTCTTTCAGATCCTCGGAGAGAAGGGAACTCTGGATGCGTATGTGGTACAGCAACAAATGGACACACTGGTGCACCTACTTCAATTCTACCACCGAAGTTTTGCCGATATCAAACAGGTGAGAACGTTTCCTTTGGAGTAGGAAGAATATAACGAGAAGAATTGCCATAAAATAAAAAGGTTATGGCGCGATTAAACATTTAACTATATATACATTAATCATTAAACGTTCAGCTGTGTTTGAGACTTTGTGTTTGTCCGTCCCCTCTCGTCCCAATCTCTGGGTTTTTAGTCAAATGCCAAAAAATACTGAGTAAAAAAAAAAAAACACCTCTCAAACATTTTGCGAAATCGCCTTGTGCGCGCTGCCATATTTGTCTGCTGGGCTGTGGAACCCGCCTTCTGAGCATGCGCTTGTATATATGCGCTGCGCATGCATCCACCGCTCAGTGACTCAGCATTTTTGGCCCGGTTGATACGCGATGGAAAGCTCTGTTTGCTACCAGTTTAAAGGTGATGGTCGTGCGTGCGTGTCTTTGGGCAGGCATTCGTGCGTGCGTGAGTGTGCGTGCGTACGCATGCCTCTGAAGTTATAGATTTAATTTCTCTCTAGTCGAAAGCGTTTTGTTTTCGAAGAATGATTAGTGTTTCAAAACTAGGATTCCTATTTACGTTTTAGCGTCCTCGCTTACGTCGTAGTATTCGATTTTTTTTCTTTACATAATGGTTTTTGGATGATTTTCTATGTGCGCCGATTTATGTCACATATTCGTAACGTGCAAATTGTGTAATTCTAAACTACAAAATATTTTTACGATGATGAAAAAACAGAAAGGAAAACAAAGTGGCGAATGAGCGAGCGAGTATAATATCTCGTAATTGTTCGCCAATATGCACTCTGGAAACCTGACCGTTTGTGCTTAGAGACAATTTCACTACTGTCGAGAGATAAAGTTATTTTAGTTATGCTAAGTTGGATATCACTTTCTACGCAATGACTGTAATAAGACGTATTTCCCTCCAGCGTTGTAGCAACAATCGGGAGTGGTTCGTGGAGAAGGTCAGGGAATTCTGCAATTCTTCATTACACGTATGCTGCAAGCTAGAGGACAGAGTTTCCAACATCTTCCAGGCCGTGCCGGAACTGCAGCTACCCGAGGTAATTTTCTTTCTGTAGTCACATACAGGGCGAGAACCTGGGGAGTTTCAGTTGTCCTGCCTCTAGCGAGACCTTCGATAACGCTTCGGCGTCTGGTCAGTTTGACTCTTGAGTGTGCACGAATATCCAAAGCACGGCGGGCACCGAGCGCGTGCTGGAGGACGTTGTCCCTTTGTGAATGACTGTAACATGTTATCATTTCCACTCGAACGACAAAAGACAAGGAACAGTTTAGATAGTTCAGTACGGCCACTAACTTGGGATCTTCGACATACATCACAGAATAGTGGTTGCACTTGCATATCCGCACGTCGGTACAGTGATTATTCGTGTTAAAAATAGAGACGGGGCCTGTGCCCAGCGCCTCAGGAATTTGCAGCACTCGTTCGTATCATGCCCTCCAAGTTGCAATGCGCTATATAACACACCTAGATATATTGACCTTTTCTGTTTATACAAGCCTGAATACTCGTGAGCATATTGAGAGCATATCTATCTAGCTATCCCTGAATATGACATATTAAAGGTTGCCATTCATCTTGCACGGTGACGGTCGCGGACTGTGTTAGTATGCCGCGGTATATGTACGTGCAAGAAATAAATCTCGAGAAGCATATGCTACGCGTGGAACCTTGTGATGCTCTTAACATACGTTGTTTCTTAATTTACATCAGTTTGTTGTGGCATCTTTGGCGCTTGAGTAAAGGTGTACTCTGATTTCATCCAGTAGTACGTGCGACATTTACACACTGTTCACCTGCATCGCCTGATTTTACCAAGATTTAGTTTGACTTGAATTGTACTTGACTCCTGAGGAAACGTAAATATTATTACTTTTTGCACAGGGAGCGTCTGCTGTGTATGCCAGAGGCTACGCGTTGCTTGAAGAGTTCCAGACGCGTGCAGGGGTCCTTGCTGGTTGCATCATGTTTGAGGAAAAGTGAGTATGCAGTTTTTCTTGTCGAGATATTTACTTTGTTCTTTCGAATTATGTTGCATGTGTACCCGATTCTGCACGAAATTCACAAATAACGAGAATGCCTCATATTTGAACTTAGGGTGCTGGCAAGCCAGATGACCCCAGAGGTGACACGGTTATTGCAATTGGCAGCACACTCGAAAGATAGGGTAAGTGCACCAAAACAGTTATCTTGTAATTTGTGTTCCTGGCGGATGCCATTTAGAGGTTGCTTAAGATTCATTATCTGAATTGCATGCTTTTGTTCTCCATTCCAGTTGGCGATGGAGGACGTTCACGTTCGATACCACCTGCCTCCTGGAGTAAGAATAGTTTGTGTCTATTTGACGCCAGCAAGGCTGAAGGACCTCGCATCAATCAACAAGCACTCTAACCAGGAACCCAAGGAATTAGATAAATACGCTGACCTGACTAGTGAAGAAGCCAGTTGCCCTAACAAGGCCGATGTTCCAGATGGCCCTGAACAAGCAACGGATCCACCAGACGATTTTAGTCATCCAACTCGAGACGACAAGAATGATTCCTTGAGCGACGTTGATTCGTCCCTGTCCTCGCAGACCACGACAAAGTCCAACGGAGGAGTTCCTTTCACGACCAACGTTCCGTCCACGACCGAGAAACAAAGCCTCCCCGACAGTGACTTCCTCTCTGACTTCGACTCCGCGGAGGACATACGTGTCAAAGACGCTTGCATGGAAAGGCTCCGGGACCTACAGCAAACAGTGGAAGATTGTCTCAGGATTTCACAGGAGAACTTGGCGCACACCATACTCCAGAGGAAGGCAACACACCGAAGACATTTCAAGATGAGCCTCAGAAGACAGGCGACCATGTCGAATTTGTACGAGAGCTGTAAGGTCTCCAACAGCACACACAAGAATCGCGAAAAATCCGCAAGTTGCGCTGGGCGTTATGACGACGACATCGCCCAAAGTTATGGCGCATGTATGGGCTATGGCTCAGCGGGTTTGCTCTACCAGGCTGAAAATTTGCAAACTCCAGAGTTGTTCCACCACGAAAAGAACCCACGAGTCATCCAGCCAAACACACCTCCACCCGGTAATTGTGCGGAAGTCGTGATGTTTGAACAAGGGAACAACATTTTGTGGGACCTGTACACCGACAAAGTAGAGAAGGCCTTGGCCAAACTGAAAAGTCTTCGTTCAGTTTTCAGCGGCATCAAGAAAAAATCCTTGAGGGAAGATGGTGGTAGTTTCTCGCGGTTAAAAGAGACGCTCCTCAGAGCCAAGTGCGAAGCGTCGATGGAGCATCCCTTGGTGACCTCTTGCTTCGAGACACCTGTCATGACGGACTTGCCCCCCGTAGTCCAAGTTGATCTGGTGGAACCACTCGAGGTCGGTGAGCACGGAAAAGGTTCCAGAGTCACAAGAGGTGACGTCACTGCCACGCGCCAGGGGCCTCGTGCTCGTGAATATGGGACTCAACAACATCCGTTATCTCTGGAATCTTGTGAACCCCGTGATAAAAACGAAAATGAACGCACTTCGTCCACAGGCCGCTGCAGAGGTGATAGGACTGACGAGGGCGAACTGTGCAGGGTGACCTTATTCATCCAGAGACATTGCGGAATGGTCTGCATGGTCTTGTTAGCGCAAGGTTTCGAGGAAGATGAGAGCCTCGTTCAGTCATTGGTGAGTGTGACTGTTTTATAGAATCCCTTTGAGCAGCCTAGATAAGACAGTGAAGAAACTACGAACATGAAAACGTTCGTATATATGTAGAATATACTATAAGAAAACTTCAGCTTTTCCTTTTGTTGCCCATCGAACATAGCAAAAATGTCGTTTTGAGCGTCATTTTCTGTGATGAACAAGGATTAACCCCCGGAAAAGAGGCGCACTGTTTCCCCGTTTTTGTTTATAAAATTGTTTATTATCATTTATTTATTAATTGTTTTTTTTTTACAGTAAGCTTCTGCGTGATTCATAAAGTACGAACGGACGAACGATCGTCGGCTTTTCGTTTATTCAAAGCTACTAGTATTGCGGAAAGTGCTCATTCGGTGTACTTTCTCGAACAGCAGGATTTGGTGCTCGACATTACTCTGTACAGGTAAAACGCAAAGAGGCGCCAATGTCACGGTCGCTAGCTTTCCGGAGCAGATGTCCAAGATTCAGAGCTTGCCGCTATCTGACTAAACAGTTATAGGCGATTTTCGGAAATTTTTATTTAGAAACTGGTGGCTGACCAAGCCCTCGAACATATGGCGATGAATGGGGCCGGCTAACAAGGATGGGCCCGATTTTTCGTTGAAAATTTTCGGAAATCACTTATAACTAGAGCTCCGTGTTTTCGGATAAATCCGAAAAACTCCGAAAAACACCCGCTGGTAAATTTTTGGTCAATTCGGATTTATCCGATAAACTCCGAATGTTTATGTGCCAATGCCAGCCACCCCCCCCGCCCCCCGCAAAAAAAAAAAAAAATTTAAAACAAGTAAAATAACTTTTTTTTTTTTTAAATTTGATTTGCACGGAGTCAATGGTCCTGGGAGAATGGCACCATAATTATCTTTCAAAATCTCAGGCCGTTGTCAAAAGGGGTCTTGCCGCTTGCCTCGTCGAGGTTCATTCAGGGCAACAGGTCACTGTACATTCGGGTCACGACAAAAGCCACTCTTTTGGTTTCCAGTTTGAGCCATGCGTGATTTAGAGAAAGGAGAAGGTATGTTTTTGTAACGGTAAAAGCTATGGATCATAGATATTGTATTAAATAGAGAAGAGGAACAGTTGAAACTCTATATTACATCCTTAACCACTCCACCTCGCGCGGCCGCGGGCCAGATTGATGGAATAGGATGGGATGACTACGAGCTTCCTAGCGACTGCCCCCGGGAGTTTATTGATTTTAAGGTATCGACGTTTATCGAAGCAACACTTGTGTGCGACGTTTGTCGTGGGACAAATTAATATTGCCAATGGCAATGGCACGAACGTCAAATTCAACTGAAGAAATTTTAATCGATACAAGCGCGTTTTATTTTTATCTGGCATACGTTTACATCCGGTTATTATTTACATATTTATTTTCAATAGGAAACACTGCGATATTAAACTCCGAATCGAGAAGAATTGGGAATCAAACAAATATAAACTCCGATAAACTCCGAATCTTCGACAAAAAATAAACTCCGAAAAACACCCTCCGAATTTGACGAAAAGTAAGCTCCGAAAACACGGAGCCCTACTTATAGTTATAACTAGGGCTCCGTGTTTTCGGAGTTTATTTTTCGTGAAATTCGGAGGGTGTTTTTCGGAGTTTATTTTTTGCCAAAAATTCGGAGTTTATCGGAGTTTATATTTTTTTATTCCCAATTCTTCGAAATTCGGAGTTTAATTTCGCTGTGTTTCCTATCAAAAATAAATAAATAAATTATAACCGAATGTATACGTATGCCAGATAACAAATAAAACGCGCTTGTATCAATTGAAATATCTTCAGTTGAATTTGGCGTTGGTGCCATTGCCATTGGCAATACTAATTTATCCACGACAAAAATTACACACAAGTGGCGCTTCGATAAACGCCGATACCTTAAAATCAATAAACTCCCGGAGGTAGTCGCTAGGAAGCTCAAAGTCATCCCATCCTATTCCATCAATCTAGCCCGTGGCCGCGCGAGGTGGAGTGGTTAAGGAGGTAATAGAGAGTTTGAACTGGCCCTCTTCCCAATTTTATCCAATCCCTATGGTACATAGCTTTCGCTGTTACTAAAACATACCCTTTCCTTTCTCTAAATCACAAATCGCATGGCCCAAACTGGAAGCCGAAAGAGAGGCTTTTGTCGCGACTTGAATGTACAACGAACGACCTGTTGCCCTGAATCAACCTTGAAGAGACAAGCGGCAAGACCCCTTTGACAACGGTCCGAGATTTGAAAGATAATTATGGTGGAATTTTCCCAGGACCATTCGCTCTGTGTACTTTTTTCTTTTGCCGGGGGGGGGGGGGGAGTGGCATTGACACATAAATATTCGGAGTTCATCGGATAAATCCGAATTGACCAAAATTTTACCGGCGGGTGTTTTTCGGAGTTTTTCGGATTTATCCGAAAACATGGAGCCTTACTTATAACTTCTTAATCAGATAACGACTAGCTCTGAAGCTTTGGCACCTGGTCCGGACCGCTATAGAGCTATAACGTTGGGCATAGACTGAGCGTTTAGCGACACGTAGATTAACTTTTAAATAAAAAAAGTGTACTTTTTTTTTTTCATAGATATTCTATACATTTGCACGTGTTCTATTTTTGTGTTCCCGTTCTTCAGTGGAAACGAGGAATCGGCGTGCTGGGAGACCTCGAGGTGGCAGCCAAGAGTTGGCAGCTGCAACCGAGAGAACTGGAGGCTGCGGATGCAGAAGGCCCACTGCGGTTAGTCTACCACAGCAAGCTCCACACCTTCACTGGTATTTTTCTTTTGTTGCTTTCCTTAAGCAATGTTGTCGTGGACGGTGGAATAGTCCTTTATGTGTGTTTTCGTCCTAGGCTTTTCACTTATGCATGTTAAAACTTAAAAGGCTAACCTGCAGCTGGTGACAAGTATAAAAATCGGTTTTTACTTTCTCCATCTCCCGATGTTCGCGAGAGGCACCCACATTCGTAAACCTACGGTGCTTGGACAAAAGCAAACACAGCTCCTTTCAACAAGTCCTTTTCTAAAAACAAAATTGTGTTGTTCTTTTTTTCTGTGGAAACATCCGGTCGTCATATCGAAATAAATGCGCGGAGAGTGAAGTGCACGTGCCGTCCTTCTCACATTGCACGCGCATGCGCGGGACGAGGCGCTCATTGGATTCACACATTTAGGGAGAGCATTATCGGGATGTGCCGCAGTCTTCAGAATGCCTATTAAGTGGAACAGGAAATACAGAAGCGGCGACGTGCTGAGCTGACCATAACTGTGCTCAACGTGACACAGAGGCACCGGAGAAAAAAAAACAAAACAACGTTTAAGCCTACAAAAAAAAAGTTTTGAGCATTGTTCATACGCGGCGCGAAGTAGTTCTCACGAGACCTGGTTGTCGGAGGAAAATGCGATGCTTGTGACGTTTGTAACGTGTACGTCCTAATAAGATAACATATATCTAATCTGCAATTCACCTACATATATCTTAATTATCAACATCAAGGGGGGGGGGGGAATTAGTAATGCTCCGCGAGCAGCCGGACCTCTTTCACTACGGTTCTTGAGGTGAAAACGGGTATAGAAGACAAACTATCGCATTTCGACATCTGCAGCGTAGTACCACAGAAACACAGTCCCGTATTTCTAGCCGTGTTCGGCTACAAGCCAATGTGTTTTGTGCATGAATATTGTACAGGGTGTCACAAAAGAAAATTTACACGGTCTTTTTTACCGCAAAAATAAACTAGGCATCGCCGAACGCTCATTCTCCGCCCAAAGGTACACAGTTAGAGGTCACAACAAGATGCCAAAGTTTCAGCCTAATCCGATAAATTAATCAAAACGTATAAGTGATTTTCTGAAAATTTCAATGGGAAAATGGTGGCCGACGGAGTTTTCAAACACATAGGACTCTATGGCACCAAAAACCGAAAACGGGCAAAAATGGGCTCCATTTTTCCATTGAAATTTTCAGAAAATCACTTATAACTTTTGAATAAGGTATCGGATCGGGCTGAAACTTTGGCATCTGGTTGTGACCTGTAGCTCTACCTTTGGGCGGAGAATGAGCGTTCGGCGATGCCTAGTTCATTTTTGCGGTAAAAAAGACCGTGTAAATTTTCTTTGTGACACCCTGTATATGCCGTGTTTTTTTTTTTTTTAATACGTTATCTTGTCAGTTCTTTTGCAACCACAAGGGAAGAGGTGAATGAGGAAATCTCTTCTCATCGGGTCCGGGACTCTCCTTTGTGCGTCCCAGACTTGCCCAGAAGTCGCTATTGTCCCTCTAAATACTATAGATTAACCCTTCCTTCAAAATTTGCACAAAAGCGGCTTCCCCCCTCTCTCTGTCTGCAGTTGTGGTGCGAAATGTATGATGTGACGTTAGTGCAAGGCATGCATAGATCTTGATCTCCAAAACGCACGAATCGCATTCGCCCTACCATAAACCATTACTGCGAACTGTAGTCACTACATGCATTCTGCGAATTGTCTTCGTTTCCTACTTGCAGATAGCCCATTGCAGAGATGGAACACTAACTGCTCCCGGATGAACACAGTACAAGTGCTGCATGGAGAGTTTTTGAACGATGATGCTATCAAGGAGGTGTTTCTAATGTAAGCAGCCTTTTTTACGAGCTGATCACATTGTTTTAACAAGTTGATCCCCAAGAAAACTAACAAGCTGAAAACTTCGATGGATGAGCAGCTTGTCCGGCAGCAGTTCGAATATTTGGAAGCTAACAATAGAACTTACGAGCTACAGCAGGAAAAGAGCTGTGGTCAAAGCGACTTTACCTTTCATTCAAGCATCGTCAAGCAGAGATGGAGAACGGCAGGATGAAGTTGAGGCTCCCTTGCCGGAAACTTTCCAGCCAAAGTGCAATGACTATCATTCGGCACGTGACAGACGAGAACTCGGTATATACGACACACAGCATTTAGATTCATTACGGCTCCGAACTTCACCATTCTCAATCAGTTTGGGGAAATACCACTTTGTGGTATTTCCCCAAACTATCAATGTTACACCAGACTTACCTTTTCTACAGACCAGAAATTGCAGAAGCCTCTGTAGCTAGCCATATATTTTTATTATTAGAAGCCTGGGTATGCCGATATATCATTGACAAAACACACTTCTTTTTACAGGTACAATGGTGAAGGAATCCATAGTACACGGACTGAAGACCAGGAGAACTACAGGGTAGTGGCTGGCAAGATTGAACCAGTGGTGTCTTTGGCAACACTGTCTAATCAGCTTACATCCCGGCTCTTCCTCGGCAAGAGCTAAACCCGTGTGAAGAATGGGAACAGTCTTGTCTGTAATACAAATGCAATAATTTAAGATCACTAAGCACCTTCACCATACTCACCAATAAAAAGAACTGAAATAAAGCCAAAGGCAATCATATTTATTTATCAGAAAGTGGCATTTCTTTGTTGACTTCTGTAGCCAAAAGCTGCAGTACTTGTGCTGCCTTGAATCTGCACATTTCGTAAGAGTCCTTCTCCACCACAAACTGCAACCATTGGCGAATTTCAAGGAGTTCATGCTCCGCAGTCGACAGCAAGCTGCTTGCAGGAACATTCACCAAGATCATAGACAGGGTAAAAAGGATGGCATCACGGACACAGGCTTCAGTGTGGTACCTCAGTGCAGACAAGAACTCGAGTAGACAGCTTGCCATGTGGCAGCTCTTTGGGGAATGGACCGCAGAGTTTTGCACAATACCCAGCATACAGATGAGCCGTGCCAACACGAAGCTGTCTTCACCCAACAGGTCAAAGGTATTTTCTTTCCTGTCGTAATATCTCATCAAGGGATAGAAAAAATAACCAGCCACATCAGCAAATCGACTTTTAGTGGGTACGACTTCATTTTTCTTCCCTTTACTGATGCGCTTCGTTTTAGCATTGATTCGTTCCATAACTACAGTCTTCCAGTGGGCATCAGTAATGCTTGAAATGCTCTCTTGTTGCCTCAGTTTTGTGGTTCTTGTCAATGGCTTTGAAAGTTTGTCGCTGGCCAGAGCCAAAACTTCAAGGATGTCAAGTCTCTGACGAATGTTTAGATTCGACTGGTAAAATTGTTCAGTCAGGTATGTGGCCACGAGCTTGGGAGAGTTCTCGGCCAACGACACGAGTGCCTGCTGCCTGAGAGACAGAAAGTCAGGAATACTGTATTTATCCTCCAGGTAGAGAAGGATCTTGCAGAGTTCACCTGCAACATCCTCTAGTTCATCTTGACAATTATTAATCAGACCTTCAGCACTTTTTAAACATGATTCCGTCCAGTCTCTATCCTCTTGTTCGAGGAGTCCCTCCATGCAGTCCCGCAAGTAGAGGGGCCCCTTAACACCACTGGGTTTGTCGTGCGACATGTCATATGCCTCGAGGTCGTCGTCACTGTCTAGATCCAGAATTGGAGGTCCCTTAGATGTGTCACTTTCTTGCTGAGCTTCAGCTTTCGATAGTTCCGTGGCAACAGATTTTTTTCTTGTTCCCAGTGCCTTGGAGAGACATCCATGAGTGAAAGCAGATGTTGCACATTTTCATCACTTGGGCATTCAAAATTCAACTTTGGCCCTTCCGGTTGAAGAACCTTGCTAAGCTGTTCAGCAACAACCATTCCATATGTCCGAACCCATTCTTCTGGAGACTCTATATGGCTTTGCACACCGTGAAGCAGCTTGGGCATTAAAGCGTCCCTTTCAGTATTAGTGCAGTGATGCAACATTAAGTGTCCCGTACAAATCATCAGAGCACTAGTCAGGTATTTCTGTTGCTGCTCGCTCTGATGTTTTATGAATGTCTTGTCCCCCACACACTGAGAAGCTCCTTCGTGAGGTCCAGGAACATTTCCCGCCTTCTGTCGGAGGATGCGAGGTAACCTATAAGATTCCGTAAAATCTTGTCATTGCTGAAGGTTCTGATAAGCGGTAGCTTAACCGTGAGAGTGTACTTGAGCTTGCTGGAAGTGCTCACTGAATCAGCTAAGAACCAGTCGACTTGAGCGAAATCCTCGAGAGCCGTAAGCAAAGTGGTGACCACACTCTCGATGCTGTTGTCGGGAACGGTCGTGATCACCTTGCAGCACACCCGACGAAACAGGAAGTCGTCCACGCAGCGTCGCACCAGCTCCGGCAGCAAGAGGTTGGCGATCTGCCCAGACTGACCCACCAGACATATCCGCCCGAGCAGTCTGCTGAGGAAGGTTACGTGGACGTCAACACCGTTCCTGAGATGCTCCGCCGCGTAATCGAACGCGTGAAGCATACCATCAATCACAGTAGCGAAGTAAGCCTCAGTCGTTAGAGTCTTGGGCACGTCCCTTTTGTTGATGTTTGCGAGGCGCTCCGGTAGGGAAACCAGCAGCGTTTCGAGCATGGCCCACGAAACTTCATCCGTAGTCCTCAAGTGGCGACTACAACGCCTCTTTAGCAGCTCTTCCAAGTAACGACCGCGGAGGAACTTGTCAAGCAGACCGACGAGCTTGTCTCGCTTGTAGCTCTTGTCACAGCGCTGAAAGGCGGTCGCCAAAACCACGAAAACGTCCTCGGGTGAGCCTCGTAGGATCGTAGCGTCGTACAATTCTTCTTCGTCCCGGTTCTTCAGAGCACTGGCACTCAGGCTGTCGAGCAGAGCCGTTATGAAATGGCAATACAGGGATGAGTCCTCACTCCGGACGATACCTGCGGCCGAAGAGCGGAGGATCCTCTCGATGTCATCGATTTTCTGTTCGAAAGACGTCTGAGACAAAAGTCTACGAGAGAGTTCGACACTTCTCGACGCGACAAATTCAGAGGCAGCCATTGTTTACGTTGTCGGCGTTGGATGGCTTGCCGTCGACGAGCGCACCATAAAGTCGGTCGTGGTAGAACGAACTTACCACTACGTGCAATTGGGTTCATTCACACTGTACAGTAACAAACACTTCGGACAAACCAAGCTACCAAAGCACGTCGTTGCACCAGCTACATAACAACCACAAACTGCGCGCGAACCACGCGAACTGCGAACATGCGGAAAAAACAGCAAGAAGCACGCTTCGCGTGAATACGCCCAGATGGCGCCACAAGCCTCGCGGCTAGCGCCACTCGCGGCGAAGAACTGAAATGAGGCTCAGATGGGCGCGAGCGTCTTTGGGATGTGGTACGCACATTGTTTCGTCGCGTCGGTGAGTAGAACGGAGTGATGTTTTCGTCGGTGATTTTGTGCGTCATCCTCTGAAAGTGTCAAGTGCGTGTGTGGTGCTTCTGGTGTGTTGTCAGTGACGCGGACGTCGGATCGTCAGCGATGGAAGCCTTCAACGACTTGCAGCGAAACTGGGCCAAGCGTTTTCCGCACTCAAAACTTTCGCTGATATGGGAAGAGGACGTACGCACCCTGCTCTCGACTCATCGGCAACGCGTGGCGCAGTTGAGGAGGAGCTAGAGCAGGAGGAGTTCCTCGTGCAGTACTTCGAGCGGTACCTGTCCGATGCCAAGCGATCCACGTCCCGAGACAAGGCGAACAACAACAGCCACAACTTCGCCGACACAAACGCCGGTCTCGAAAATGGCGACAGCGCGAGCCGCAACCGCAACAGCAACGGCGTCGACGGGACATGCTCCAACGGACTGTCGGACGCTTGCGTGACGTCATCGCCAGGTGACAAGCCGCCGGACTCGAACTACGGTAAAGTTCGGTCAGCACAAAGCGAACTCGCAGCGTCCCAAAACAAAGCGGCGCCGCAGCCGCCCACGAACGGAGACACGGACGAACACGGCAAGCCGTACGTCACCGTGATCGCCGTGAGCGGATTCACGCGATCTGCGGCTTCAAACGCCGAGTCGGTTTCTTCGACTCCGAAGACCGACCCCGCGTCTTTCGATGGACTCGACGCTCACGAGCTCCTGCTGCAGGCGCGGCGTCGTCGGAAACCCCCGACGCCGCCGCCCAAGCGAGCCAAGTGGCCGCCTCCGGTGCAGGTCAACCAGCTCGCCCAAAAGGAGCTTTCCTCGCCGACATCGGAACCGGTCGCTGCCCCGGCCGTTCACAACCAACCTTCTCCCGGTACATGCGAGCCTAATTCGACAAAGAATTCAGCGACGGAGCCTCAGCCAGCGTTTAGCACGTTCAAGCCTCCGGCTGGCGCCGGCGGCGCGCTGCCCAATCTTCCGCCGTCGTACCAGGAGTCCGTCGGCACGCGGGGAGGACTAGGTGAAACGCCCGCGACCAACGACGCCGCGGACGACCAGGACGGCTGCGACGTCATCTACGATACGGTCGCCTTCGACGACGAGGTGTCGTCCTCGAAGGGGTGCGGATGACGAAGACCACGACGTCGGAATAAGTCCCGAGCCGGACTACGTGGAGTTCGGCAAGTTCGAGCGTCGCGGTTCGTCGGGGCCCTTCTTGGACGAGGACCGGCGACCGCCTCTGGTCTCCGGTTCGGCGACCACGACGTCCTCCTCGTCTGTGACCTACGAGAACATCACGCTGCTCAAGGCGTCCGAGTCGATGGATTCTGAGGAAGACGACGGTGCTTCGATTCTGCGGTCCATGTCCAGCGACACCGAGCTCGATCACGACGCCGGTACGGCGACCATAGGTAGCGACCACAGCGGCGCGGGTTCTGGCGGACGTGCCGATCGCGGCAAGGCGGAGGAACTGCTCGACGTCGATTCCGGTGAGTGTCTTGCTCTCGCTCTGTTCGCGGCGGTCGACCGCGGGCGTTACATTCCGCTGATGGAATGAGGCGTTGTCCCTTTACCACGGGCTGGTAGTTTAGTGCACCCAACAACTACGTTTGTGCTTAGTGTCCGGTCACCAGTTTATCTGCGGCCTGGTGGGAGACCAGGACCTGGATGCGCATCTTGGATGCTATCGGTCACCATCTCCCTGAATCGTGGCGCTCTGGCGAGTGGACTCAGCTAGACACAGCCATGCGCCCCATCAAGGAGGGCTGTATTATTCGGACAAGGAACAGCTAGACCCAGCTGGACATACCAACAGCGTATAACGCTCACCTAGACAAACTTCTGCTTCGCCATTTTTAAATAGTTCTTCATACAAAAACCTTCGATGTTGGAGAGGCTGCTGTTATGAGAGCTGCTTACATATATGTGTGAAGCTGTATATACATCAGCTGTCAGTTAGGTGCATTTTCCATAAGTAATAATTTGCTTTCCAGTTCAAGTCACAGCTAGCGGCTCAGAGGATTTTTGTGTCACTCCAGAAAACGGCGGCTTTTTAGCTTCCCTGCATCGCACGCCGGGAACCAAATACAACATTCTCTAAAACAAAAATACAAAAAAAAACGCACTGAATGACAAGTTGACATGTTTTTGTTTGACGCACGCTTCAATCTCCGGTCGGTCGCTGAACATGATGCTTCGCTGCAATCTCCGGTCGGTCGCTGAACATGATGCTTCGCATTCTGATTGTCAAAATTCAAGTCAGTTTCTTTAGGTCTTCTATTTCCTTTTTGAACTCGGACATCGTGCTTCTCGCAGACAAGCGATTGTACTGTTTATACACAGGACCAGCGCGTCTAAGGCTTGCCGCAGAGCTCGGCGGTTAGCCAATCACCACCGTGACCTACGGAACGCGCGAAGAGAATGCAATGCTCACACGATGTTTGTTTCCAAAACACAACGGGATCTGCGCTGGATTCTGAAGAATTAAATGTCAAGCTCTGTTTCGCAGCATGCGGATAGCATAGCTGCACGGAGTTTCCCCAATGATTGGGCATCAGAATCCTCTGCTAGTAAGTACGCTTAGGTGTTGTTCATATCCAGTATGGTGAATGTGCCCATAGCAGAGTATTATGATGGTCGTCATTCTTGATTACTTATTATCTGAAGCTCAGGCTTCTGTCTCGTAGCTGGGGAACTGCGGAATTTTATCAGTAACTGCTTCAAAGTTGGGAAACGCGTCTACACCTACCTTTGCAAGACATTTCTCACGTTCGTTTTCTATTTTGTTTCTCACACATATCCGCGCTTTTGGAGTGGTCTCTCGCCGATGCGTCAGTGGCTGCTGCATATCTTTTATACGCCAGATCTCGCATTGCGGGTGTGACGCGTGCCTTCTGTAAAACGAGACGGTTCGACTTTTCTTGGCGGAAAACACCGATGCTTCGTAATACAACGCCTGTCGGGATATGCAAGCCGAGGCGAAGCCGCTCGGGAGAATCAGCTTTCAAGCTCATACACACACTCTAATAAGGACATATACCGATGATTGGAAGAAGGTACTCTCTGTGATAGAATGTACTGCAGTGGCAGAATTCCCCGTCTGGGGAGTCGAACCCTTATAACCGTGTCTTGAGCACACATTGTGCATGAGAATGCGGCGTGGAAATATGATGGAAGTGCCTGTTTCATACGGCGGATCTTTTGCTTCAATATACAGAGCGCAACAAACACAAACAAGCAGTCGCCTTTTTTTTTTCGGATTTGAAGGTTTTTATATGAACTGCTTGTGTGGTTGAAAGCACATCATCATCAGCGTTAAAATTTGGTGTTCGCTAATGCCTTGTCTCAGGAGTAAAATGTGAAGAAAAAAAGAGGTGCCGATGTCGTGCTCGTCAACTGTGCCGCGCAGTTTACGTGTAGCACCCCAAATATGGGTGTAAATGTTGCGCCATCGGAGATTCAAAAGCACGCCCTCAGTCCAATGTTAATTTACGTCATCGCAGGAGCAAACGCGACGTAAGACATTGACGGTCGCGGCACCGTCTTTGTAGTCGTGGACATTTTGTTCCGCTAGGTAAACCATGCATACAGGACAAATAATAACAACCGAGGGCAAGTCGTTATGTTAGGAGTACGTCGTTCACCTTGTATGAATCATTGAATCCAGACTTCTTGTTTAGCTACTACCAAAGTTGTGGTCGTTTAGTTAAAATCGAACTTTAGAGCGAGACGATCGCGATGCCATCAATGAGTGCGCATGATTTCCCTTTGAAGAAGGGGTGTACTGAGGAAGAAGAAAAAGCTAACAACCTCACAAATCAAAAAAAGAAAAAAAAACGAACTTGTGTGAATATTGGTTTGAATCAAATAGCGCAATATCATCGCCAGTTTTAACACTTTTAAGAAAACGGATTGCCGTGGCTTTGTCTTCCACTGCAAAGGTTATGAATAACTCAATGCTATTCACAACAAGCCAGTATTCGCACACCCATTTTTTTTATGTGAAGGCAGGAACATGAGTTTAGTGTAACGTACAGCAGTGATAGAACCTTACTACTAGCCGCATGGCATAACTTCATTCGTTATTTTTTTACTGGTTAGGTAAAATTTTGCTTGGAACCGTGAAAGATGTCTTCGCCATTAATATTAACCCTGCAGTTCATTTTCGTGCTATACGTCAGAAATAAATGCGAACTCAAAGTCAAATCGTCGTTCTAAATTTCGCCGTCCATTTTTCAAACGGACCCCGAAATGATTCGCGGCGTGTGCCAGCCCAGATATAACTGACGAGGGTACGGAGGGTTTTTAGTTTACCCAGTGCAACGAAGCGAAGCTTGAGAGGCGTCATTAAACTCTTCAAACATGCTGGTCTTGGCAGAGTACATTGCAAGCACGCAAATTGTTGCGCAAGTTGGAAGGAAACGCAAAACGGTTCGCATGCCTCGCTCTTCCCCTGCGCCAAGAAAAAAAAAAGAAGAAGAAAAGAAACATGTATTGCTTTCTTTCTTTTAGCTTTTTCTTATAATCATAGCTGCTAGATGATATTGTAGAAGGTCGAGGTCATAAAATATAAAAAGCGACTTGCGAAAAAAGAAAAAAAAGTGAGTATAGGTAGTTGTATAATAACTCCGTACAGCAGGACTTTCATTCGAATAATATTCGGCTCAAATATCTTACAGGCAAAACCATCTGCGGTATTCTGAAAACTGTCAACCTTCTTGACGTTAAAAAAAAAAAGAAAAAAAAGTAATCGTCTTTTTTTTTTTTCTGGCTGTAGTATCGACCTTTATTTCTCATTTCGTTTATAATGGCCGTCGTCACTCGTTGCCTGCGCAGCCCAGATTTTTGTGTGCCCTGCCTCTCTTGTGAATTTTCAAATATGATTTCGCGTTTTTTTTTTAATTTATGTAGTCTTCCCTCTCTCCGTATCTTTTGCTCGTCTCGCGGAATACATTAAAGTGACGCCAGCGTCTTTAATTTTTCCCAGCGCTCTCTTCGGAGTTTCTGCTTACTACGCTCGCTAATGTACAAAATCGTTAAGAACACGGGCGACTTCTCATTCGCTGGATGGTGGGGGTTTGAACGCCGAGGTCACTGACTGCACTCTGACTTCTTATATTATGTGTAATTACTACGACCGGCTGACAGCTTCAAAATCCTAAAATGTGGCCAGGCGCAATTTTTGTTTTTGTTTTTTCTACTGGAGAGTATTTGATAAAAACGATAAAGGCCTACCGCGGAGGGACCACTTCCTTTTTATAGCTGACCACGCTCACCGTGTCTTGAGATTTTTACGACTCTTGTGTCTTAATTGATACCAGTTGCCGAAATGTAGGGAAATCATTATGATAGGTGCTGTGTATATGGCTGCGCTAACAAGGTCACTAAGAATGACACGCTTGATACTGCAAGCTCATTGGCTACTCAGCTGTGATATCGACATGGTTTGGGGGGAGGGGGGTTCTCGTTCCGAATCAATTTGTAGCTTTACTAGTTTGCAGATGTGGATGCTGGCCAACACTCTAGAAACAAGCGTTTTAATCTTCTGAATAACACAGAGATAGTCACTCAGGGCGAACAAGGGAAATAGCCTAGCGGAGGACGAAGCTGAGACTGCGATGAGATCCGAAAAATGTGGATGTTCGCTGTGACGAGCAAGTGACTACGTCCTGCTCGCTGTCACTGCGCACATGCAAATATTTTTGTTGTCCAATCGTACTTTGAGTTTTGTTTTCCGCTGAAATTCTTCAGCTAACACATAAATCCCCAGTTTTTTTGTTTTTTTTTTAGAATGAGGGTTTGGAACGCGCATTTGGCCACTTCCCTCGGCTGTCTCTAAAGTTTTTCGATTAGACTACTGCGCAGGCTTCGGTATGTTACCCGCCTTTCAAATGGCAGCAACCCAGGCTGTCTGCCGTTGTATCAGGTACGGCGACATGGAGTGTGTGTGTGTGTGTGTGTGCCGTGACTTTCTCGAGACGGTACCCCGAGCAGGCCCGAAACCGGTTGCTGCGGGATCTCCCAAGGCCCGTGCCAGGGAAACACGTTGGCGGCGAGAAGAGCGCGGCCCGGGCCACAACTTGCCGACCGGAAAGTGCCTTCACCTCCGCTCTCACGCCGCGCGTCCAGTCGCCTGCGAATCGCCCGCGGGGCCCTTCGGGTTCTAAAGGGACGCCTGTGTGGTGCATACGCTATTAATGTCTCGGCACCGTGTATACGGCCTGCTGAATGCCGTGTGTGTAGGGCGTCTATGGGACGAGATTTACGCGCGGCAGGGGGAGCCGGTCCCCGTTCGGACGAATAATAACAGGTAGTAGTTCCTTCCGTGTGTTTTGTGTTTCTCGAAAGCAGAGTCGCCGTGCATGACTTTTGCTTTCTGACATTTATTTTAGCGTGTCGAGTAATTGCGTTAATTCGCGAGAGTTAACGCTCGTTTGAATGGCACGATCGTGAATGTAGCGAATTCTGCTTGCTGCCTTTGCGCTTAATTAACATCTCCTGTTGGCTACGGTTTTTCGTTTTGTTTTTTCCCTTAACATTTTGACGGTGAGAATTTCGAAGCTAGGCTCTGATGTGGCTTCGTGCGACTTTGTGACAGAAGAATCACGCGCACGACAGCGGACGATGCTTCTTCTCCCCAAGGAGACGCGAAGGATGTAGCGGAGTTGACACACGTCGCCGTTTTGCCGTCCTTCGGAAACATCGATCGAGCCAGTAGTCGTTACGAAAGCTCGGGCCTCTATTACCGTGTTATGTTCGTGCTTCATGATCGGTACTTTGTCCTACTTATCGCCTAATGGCATAATCTCATTTGCTGCGGATTGGTAATAAGGTGCACGGGCATGGCCCGAAACTCGCCACGCACGCGTTCCCGGTCACGGCTATGCACCTTTCCTCGCTTATCACAGAGGCGAAAAATGCCGTCACTGAACTGTTGCGGCGCCTGACATACCGTAGGAAACAATGCTTCCGCGCTTGCTCAGAACGCCTTGTACAGACTAGGGGACAAAGATGGCACCGCGCAATTAAAAGACGAATATTATTGCGAATATACTCCGCGCGAGTTTCTTGTTTGGGCACCGTTCTGAACTGGTCTCGCGGGCGCGACGGAGACACGACTTTTGTCCGGCAAGATTTGTTTGGTGACCGGAACGACGTTTTATACTAGCCCTTTTTCGCGAACTCACGTTCTGTTGTGGCCAGTTGGTGACGATCGAGACAGGTATATGTTAGTTGCTAAAAGCGCGTATTATAGAAGCTTGGGCGTTCGGAGTGTGTCGTTGAGTTTACCTAAGGTGACGGGGCCCTCGTGTGTTATGCACAACGGCGCTACAGCGTCGCCCTATACAAGCTCCGTTTCGAGAGCGGCTCTCACGGCACGCCGTCTGTTTTCTGTCAGACGTGTGTTCTTCCTAAGTACGCCTGTTGCGATCCTGCCAAGACTAAGAGGCCCAGGGGTAAACAAACGGCTGGCAACTACCGCGCACGCTTAGAATGCATTTCACAGCCGGGCGAAGAAAGATGGCAGTGCGTAGAAATCAGCAGAACGTTTCTTTGTCCTCTAAGCAACAATGAATGCTGGTTCGCTAGCCATGCCACTGCTCCTGAAACGTTACCCGTATACGGCTCGAAATTCTTTCGAGAACAATAAAGGAAACAGGGTCACCGGACACATCTATATATGTGTCAGAAAGCAGTCCAGCTGTATGTTTAGTGTAGTACAAGGCTGCCGTGACTGTGAGCTTTTCTTTTAAATTCTAGAACTCTTTTCGACTTGGGGACACAGGAGGGGAAGGGGGCAGGCTTACCAGGGTGCCGCGAGCCGTGCTTGGACCCGCGAAGAGCTGCAGTTTGGCGAACCCTGGTGTAGAGCTCAGATTCTTCATGGCTCTTCTTTTTATCTTAGAATCATGCGGGTGCATGGTTACCGGCACGCGAGCGGTATACGAAGTTTTGCGTGAACGTGTATCGCTCCTGAAGCAATCCCCGTTTATTGGGCAAGATATCGAACTATAGGGTGCGCTTTATCGAGCTTGTCCCCACGGCTCGGTGGGGGTATTCACACGAGGCAGAAATCCCGGGGATTTCTCCACGGCACGCGCATCCCACGACGAAAACGTCGGGCTTTGCGTTGTGCAAAAGTCTCGCGTTTTCGTCTCGTGATAAGCGCGCGCCGGGGAGAATTCCTCGGGATTTCTCCCTCGTGTGAATACCTAACACAGCATAACCAAAAATTGAACCTCGCCTAGCACGGTCTGCTCACGAGCGCTTCCGTCTGATCAGTGCTTTGGTACGTCGCCTGAGGAGCGGCGTTCGGATCGTCACCTTCAACTTCTTTGATCAAAAACAAACGAAAAAATTCGGTTGGTTGTGGTTGTCCCCATAGCTGGAGCGTACCGCCAAAGGCGTTCGATCTCCTCTCGAATACTGCCCTTAAGCTGAGACTGGAAGCTCCGCCTTTAGCGCGAGCTTTCTGCCCTTCCTAACACAAAAGTGAACGCCCAGGCACGCGAGACCGAAGCACTGCGGAAGCCAGCGAGCTCGCGCTGGTGGTGGTGGTGCACGTATAACTTTAGTTTTCAAAAGGTTAGGAGACCGACGTGTCCCGGTTGGAGCCCTTGGTCCAGGGCTCCGTTGTCTTCTCCAATCCGGCGGGCACGCTGAACCAGCTCGCGCTGGTCCACGAGCTGGAGGCGGAGCTTGTCTCAGCTGAAGGGTGAAATGAGTATAAGACAATTCCAAGGGCGTGGCTTAGTATGCTCAGGCTTCTTGCACGGTGATTGGTGCTTCGGCCTTCTCATCCACTAATACCGCAATCTGATGTGCCGCGGAGCGATAATTAGATGCACGGGGCTACGTCTTGGGTTTCTTTAGCGGTCGCCGAAGAAATCGCAGCGAATTACAGAACTAACATTCGCTGCGCCGTGCTCAGTCAAAGCTACTCTACCCGTTTTTAATTATTACAAAAATCGCTTTCGGACTAAGAAAGTGAGAGAGGGGGGGGGAGAGAGAGAGACTCTCACGAGTACATAAATAGGGAATATAATAGTACGAAATGCAAGTTCATATTTGCTGGGGAACGTGCGCGTGAAAGAGAAGAGAGTATCGCTTGTTGCCGACGCCAGACCAAAAGCCGTTAGGAAACTGCCTTTGCCTTTTGCGGGCTCGCACCAGGCAGCTGGGGAGAGATGAATGCGATTGCGAAGGTATAAAATAATAAAATAGAACCGCGTCGCCCGCAAATCGCTCTGCTTGGCTGTCTTCCACGAAAACACAGGAAGCGCGGCTGCTATACCTTCTGTTTGTTGGTTGGCTGGTTTGTCTCTCGTTCTTGGTTTCTTGTCGGATGGTCGCGTCGGCCTTGATCGGTTGTGCGAGGCGAGTGCTGCCGCCCGTCACGCCGACGTGAACCTGCCGGCTCGCAGGAAAGACTCTACAGCTCTTCTCCGAAGACACCCTCCTCCGAAACCTTGGGGCGCTTCGGACGGTCGACATTGTACATGTACGGGAAATATGGCGGCAGCGCTTACTCTTTCTTGAGCGCATTACGTCGTCGTCAGTTGATCCCGACTCGTCCCAACGGACAGTGTGCAAAACCGAGGCGCCCCTAGCGGCTCGGGTGCACTCTGGGAAACGTTTGTCAACGAAGATGGTAGTTTCGGTTTCCTCCGTCGGACCGCGGACAGCCGCGAGCGGACACCGCGGACCTGAACTACGCTCCTGAACGCAGCGTACCTTGCCGAGTCTTCGGAGGTTGACCCACGTGTGCATACGATGCAGTAAGTAGACTTATCGTGACTTCATCAGACGGTAATTTGCTCGAGGCTAAGGCAGGCCACGCAAAGTCTTGGAAAGAACAAAGACGAGATGGCAGCTAGTGGCCATATGAATCGGGTCAATGAAAGCGAAGTAAGGAGATGGCTTAAGAACTACGGATAAAACGCGACACAAAGTCATCGTGAAAGCCCGACTCTAAGCTTGCTGCTAGTCCTCCTCGAATTCTGTCGGAAGCCGAAAACAAACACCCGCAAGGAGTCGATGCGTAGAGCGGTGTACGTCGATCGAGGTTATAGGTTTAGTTTCGCTGGAGCGGTGTGGCTTGTCTTCGCCTTGAATCAGTTACCGTTCGATAAAGTCGCCGGAAGAGAAGTCTATTTACTGCGTCACATGCACACGTAGGTCGACCTGCGAAGTCCTCGGCGAGATACAATGCGTTGGAGGGCGTGGTGCAGGTCTGCGGTCCGATGGAGGAAACTGGAGGCTTCTTTGATCAATGTTTGCCATGACCTGAACCACCAGGGGCGCCTGGGGTTTTTCAGATTGTCCATTAAAGACCACCGACGACCAGTTCGTTCTTTCCACCTTTCCCTCGCTTCCTCCTCTCCCCCTTCTACCCTGTCCACCGTTGCCTGTTTCCTTCTCCCCATGCATGGTGAGGAGGATCTTCTGCCTTGCAGAATCTCGAGTCTCGTCGTCGGTCTTTAAGCGGCAAACACAACGAAGCTTGACGTGAGTACGCGGCAAAGCGGCAGACGCTTCCGTCTTGGTGTTGCCGTCTGCTAGAGTCACTGACAGAGTGAGGATGGCAGGTATACGTCAGTAGTCCCGCCTCCAGCGTGAGCTTTTGACGGGGGGCGCTTGGGCGTCTCGTGAACTTCGAGCGTTCAAGCGCGGCTAAAGCACGACGGAACGCAACGAACGCATGCTAGAAGCCGGGCAGAAACTGCCTGTCGTTCTCATCCTCGGTATCTATATACAGCATCGTGCTCGTTCTTGTGAGACGCTCTAAGACGCGCTGGCGGCGACACGGACGCGTGCTATAGGCGGAAAGGCGTCCGCCTTGATACGGTATTATGTTGCAACGTAGAAATTCCAGGAGAGGCTCCGCCCCGAAATTCCTGGGGAGAAATAGAGTCACTTCGCCATCCAATAAGAGCGTATCAACTTTCCTAACGTTACGGAAAAGAATGAGCATCGGCCAATACCTTTAGATATATAACGTGCTCGGCTGCGAGCTATGAATGGGCACCGCTGCCACCCGGTAGCCCCGCCGAAGTGGTCACAATTTGCTGGTATAACCTCGTACACATGCGACTACTTACGGCCGGAACGCTAAAAACCGGTTTTTAAGACTCGTGAAAAGGGCTAACCACATCGCTTTCATTTTGCAATTAAATTACAGTACTAATTACTTTCCCTGATACTACTCAAGTGTAATTAAATTACCACGGCGTAAAAGTAGGTCAGTTACAAATTACTTTATAAATGCAATGCCATTAGTTTTAAATTACTTTGTCACGTTGAGAACCTTTGTGAACTCTCATTTTGCACTTACCTAATCATCTCTCGAACGATATAACCTGACCAGTTAAGAGAATGCTGAGTTTCTTAGCAGTATCCGAAAGTACAACCCGCTTCCAGACTTAGCGTTTAGCTCCCAAAGCCTCTTCGATTCCAAGACACCTTTATACCGCCAACGATTTCTTTTCATTTTATTGCATGCGTCGGTCTTCGCGTCCTGAGTTCTTTGCTATACTTCGTTTCACCTTCCGTCCAGACGCAGCCGATGCTACGAGATAATATGACGAATCAGACAGCGTCAAAAGGGCACCATCATGGTGTTCGTAATGTTTCTGTCTGTGTTTTTCATCGCTGAACCAATCATAAACAGAGCAAGCCTAGTGATATGCACTTTTGACGCTGCTTGATTGGTCCCGTTTCCTCGTAGCATCCGCTGCGTCTGGACGGATGGTGAAACGAAGTATAGTTCTTAACTTGTGTCCGCGAAGAAGGTAACGAAAAAAAAAAAAAAACTAATGTAGCAGCAGCCCCTCGATAAAGAAGGTTCAAAATATTTTCAAGAACCGTTTTTTTTTGTCTTTTCTTTTAGTCGAGTGTTCACGCTCTAGATATTGTACGCCTTCAACCACTTAGGAGTTTGTTGTCTTCAACATTACGTGTCCTTCCGTAAACATTAACTGTGTTTTCCCTTTTTTTTTTATTCGGCGCCTACATATTTTTATAAGCTGTATTTTTTATTAATTTTTTTAGAAATAAGGAAAAATTGGTTCTTTGTTTCTGCAGCTGCACAAAATATGCGTAAGGCCAAAAAAAAAAGAAGAGTAATACAGAAATTTAATTAAAATTACCGCCCGGGATAATTAATTACGGTACTAAATTTCCTACATAAAATTAGTAGATTACATTACTGGTTACTGCAAGAAATAATGAAATTACTGTCATTACATTACATTAATTTCATTACTTGCACCTCTGCAAGTTGTGACCGCTTATGACCGGCTGCGCGGCGCTAAGCAGTCGCAAGAGGCTTAATTACGGGTATTATAGCTTCTCCAATCGTAAGCATAACTCGCAAGCGCGTGATCCAGCCTTATATAAGTTTGGATAATACAATTAATCGCCTTCTCTGGGCTGCCGCCATCTTTGTGCGCTGGGCTGTGGAAAGCGACGACGCGCGCGCGTCCATCTGTTCAGTGGTTCGTGAATTTTTCCCTGGCCGATAAGCTCCGGAAAGGTAACCATAGACCGTATACAGACCAAACTTATTGTCGTAACGATGGCTGAGGAAGGAATGACGGCAAGGATCGGTACAGTAATAATGCGCCCGTGTATCGCGTGACGACTATTCTCAAGGTGGTCAGCGATGCGTCACTGAGTATGACTTTAAAAGGAATGACGCGGTAGCGCGAGGAATCTCGAGTCTGCGGTTGGCGTTCGCTTCGGTACACTCCCGTGTCTCGAAGAAGGAAACCGGTTAGCATGGAGAGGACTTTCTGCGAATCGTCCCACCGCGAGTGGTTCGATGCATTACCGTTCGGATCGACAAGCACGCTCTCCTCGTTGCGGCGATATACAGGTTGGCGTGTTTACGCGGCGGAGTTCTCGGGTTCTATAGAAAAGGAAAGCAGAGCTGTTTGTTTGCCTCCTGAATGACGAGGGCCCAGTGCTGGAGTTTATACGTGTACCATGTGCCGGAGGCCAGCGCGGGACGCTGATTGGACGCGAGGACTGCGTCAGCGTTCGGCTGGAACTCGTGTCCCCTCGCTGATTGAATACGAATCCCAGCCGAACGGTGACGCGGCTCTCGTCTCCAATCAGCGTCCCGCGCTGCGGCCTCCGGTAGGTGACGTAGAAACTCCAGCCTCGTGGCCTCGTTATTGCGAGGCGTTGCATCGAGTGTTCGGTCAATTTAAACCGGAGGTACGTGAGAAACTGCCCGGTGAAGACTGAGGTCGCTAGATCATGCGGGAAAGTAGCGCCAAGCTCCCCGTATGGTCGCCATTTTGGTTCGTGGAATGAGCAGTTTCTCCTCGACCTTTCCGTTCTGACGTTCAACCGACAGTACAAACTTTGACGAGCGGCTTGATAACCGAGTGGTACAACTTATTAAAAAAAGGCCTTATGTACGTAATGCTAAATACAAAAAAGGGTCGGTTTTTGTTTTTGTTTTATTGCAAAACCTCAGCGTTTTTGTTTTTTTTTGTCTGGTCTTGGCTACGTATTTAAACTGTTTAATAAGTTATACCGCACCGTTATCAAGCCCCTCGGAAAATTTCGGGCCGTCATTTCGACGTCAAAGCGCTGTACATCAAACTGAAATTTCGGGGTGTAGTATATGTGGCAAAGGGTGTAAAACTACACCCTTTTACCCTTTTTCTTTTTGGGTGGCCCCGTTTTTTAAGAAGCAGCACCTGTCATTTTCTGCGAGGTTGCGTGATGTCGTACACATTGACCGCTTAATTGCAGACGGAAATACCTAAGAGATGAACGAAGAATCAGTCGGAAGTTCAGGTGAGCTGGTGTAAGTTCAGCTAAATCGTAAGACCTCAAAAAGATTTATATGTTTTTTGGGTTTTCTTTTTTCCCGCCAGGCTCAAGCCTCGCCATCGTACTGCTAACACATTGCTAACCGCCACGAGCGAGATGTTTTTCAGTTTGTATTGACGAGACTGGATCGGTGGTTTTGTGCTTCGTGAGTCCTTGAGACGTTTGCTGTTGTGGTGCCTGCTGCTAAAATCTCCCCGATCAAAAACAAATACCACAAATAATAAAGACAAAACGATGTATCTAATACAGGCGTAATTGGATTCACCGCTCCCATGCGAGAACTGGTTTGGTTTGTGTAGAGAGATCTCTCCCTTCCTCTGGAATCGCAGGAATCCGTTGTGATGTACGGTATACTCCGCCGGAGGGGAACCCGTTTCTTCGGGGCGTTCCCGGCTCGGTTTCGGCGAAGGCTCGTCAACATACTGCCACGGTGCAGCCCGGACGACCTACCGCGAAGCGGCAGAATGTCTGATCGCACTGCGTCCGGGCGTGACATGAGCACGAATGTAAAGCTCGAATGTATGCGGTTTTCAAGGACGGAACGAGATACCTCGGTGGCGTTTGCGGCAAGACTCGATGTCAGCATCTACTGATGTTGGGATCGAGTCGAATTGGGACTGGGATGATGTTTCACAAGGGCTATCAGCAGGGTGGCAAGCCTTAATGTTCGATTAAAGAGAGAGAAGTAACTTTACTAAGACGAATCTTTGTCACTTCCATGTTTGGTCGTATGGGGTCGTCACGGACCACCGATAATTAACTTCAGAGTGTGGTGGGAGATGGTAACCGAAATCGCTTAGTGATCAAACGTTCTGAAACGTAGTCTAAGAAAAAGCGGACGCCACTCGCGCCTGCTTAGTATTTCGGTACTGTTGGCTTCTCGTATAAAACGACCAGAACACAAGATTTCGTGAGCCAGCGTTGTGTTGGTATTCATGTATCATTATTTATTTATTTGTAAAAAAATGAAAAATAAATAACGGTGCAACCCGTCCAGAGCTGCGACATCGGGGGTCTAAACGAGTCGCTCAAACATTTCCTCCAAACCTCGTAATGTGTGAAAGGAAATATTAAAAATATATATTTATATATTTAGCGAGAGCAGGTAGACCTGGTACGTGCGTGCTTACCGCTGATTGCAGCCCGCAAACTTTGAACACCGAGATGGGAGTGGATGCAGTCGCTGCACAGACGCCTCGAACAGAACGGTTCAAAGCATGGAAACGGAGTGAAACAAAAACTAACGAGTGAGAAAGGCGGAGAAGAAGGGTTGACAGCTCCGCTAGGAATGGCGACCGGTCTGCCGGCTCAGGTGGAATCCGGAGGGAGCCGGGCCCCCAGAAACGCCCAGGAAAGACTCGGCAAAGAAGGGCATGAGTAACGGGCGGGGGCGGCGTCTGGTCCGTGTACCTAACTGCACGTGCGGGTGTGCAGCTCTGCCCGAGCCGACAGTACGGGGGAAGCTACGTGCTCCTTGGACCAGTCACGCGTTCGTCCTTGGCCACGTGATCAGGCTCCGGCCGCCCAGAGAGCGGGTTCGGGCTATATATGAAAGGGAGGCGGCTGATTGGTCCGGCGACTGGGTATACAGGCTGTTGACAAAATGAGCCTGCGTTTGCCCACCGCACTATCAGCTTAGAAGCGAAGGGAGTATGGCGCTTGTTTCGGGGAATGCCACCTGCCGCTTTTGGGGTACCAAAAAAAAAAAAACATAATGTAATTTTTTTCTTTCTTTCTGTGTGGAGACGTGTTTACGTTTCCTTTGTTTTTGGCTCGTTGCGCGTAGTTCCGGACAAGATTGCTTCGTGGCCTCGGCGGGAAGACGTCTCCGCTTCTGTGTTTCTGGAGAAATCGGAGTCCGTAGCGAATCGACGAAAATGGCTATCTGTGGCGCACGGACGCTTTCTGACTCACGAAAGAAAAAGTGTTTCGAAAGCTGCAGCACACGTTTCCGCTGGATTTGGGCACTTGACGCTTTTCCCGGGAGTGGGGCGTTTATCTCTGGAAGGTGTTGAAGTTCTCCCCCTTACGTATTACCCGTCGCGGGTCGACTGTTTTCCGCACGAAATAACAAATAAGCAAGACACATTGCTAGGTGTGGCCATCGTTCGAAAGCACGGAGGGGCGGAAATAAACTATTGACGAGCAAAATGACGCATTTCACTCCGTATACAATAAAACACACACACACACACACACACACACACACACACACACACACACACACACACACACACACACACACACACACAAAAAAAGAAGAAAATGGCGATTAGGAGTGTACCCTGGTGTCTTCACATCCTACTAAAATATATATTTACGAAGTTGTAGCTCGCCAGTCTGTATTGCGAGGAATTATACGAGTAATAAAAGAAGGGAGGATAAACTAACCATCGCAATCCTCTAACAAACAAATTTAAAAAGAAATCTTATTTTAGCGAACACATTTAATCTGCACCGGCAGATTAATAATAAAAATGCATCATCAGATGATTATGACATTAGCGATCAGTTGTATTTTGAGGCAAGTCTAATGAAGGCAGTGGAGAATCAAGGATATATGTTGTCGCTGAAGGAATACTCGACTACGGTTATTTCGTGCCTTGTGTCTCCTTTTCATACCGGTTTTAATAACATCTTCCTGGTTTTGAAATCATGTTGCACCTATAGACTTTCCTTTGTCTCAAAACTGTGATTAGCCAACGAGCACAAGATTTCTAGACATCGTAATGTTTCTTGGTACCGCCTTTATCGATGATAGCCCTGTACTAATGGTCTCTCTTCCGGTTAAGTAATTGAATCAAAACTTCCCGTGCCCACTGCAACCAAATATTACCGGATTCTTCCGTAAGTTTTCGACGGACGTAATATCAGTGTTTATGGCGTAAGAAAGCGTGTTAGTGCAGTCCGCTGCCAGACGTGTAGAGCGCGGCGCAGTTTCCTCAAACGCAGCTGATCTCTACCTTTTTTTAATTTTTTTTCCCGCAGGAATAGCAGTTTGTTGTCTAAATAAAGTGCTCGTGTGTGCGACACTGTTAGCACGAACACGACGTCGACGCTTTTCTACACTTTACTCGGACAAAGTGTTCACGTGTATCAAAGTTTATTGCTTAGGTTACTGTCCCCAATGACGACTTTACCTCACACTGGTAGTTTTTACGACAGCTGTTACATTTCAGGAGAAAAATAGGAAAAGCCGGCCCGGCTTGTTCGGGCTAACAGTGTCGCGCTGTGTGCACCACCAACCGAGGCTACATTTGAGATGCAGCGCAGCGCAGTTCAAGCCATTAAACAATCAAAATATTCCCGAGGCTTTTTTTTTTCTTTGTATTTCGGGGAATAGAACCTATTTATGGACCTCGTTTGGAGTGTCCTCGTTTCAACCGGGCCCTACTCGTGGCTACGACGCACCGCGAGACTATAACTTCGGTTAACCTCCCAAACTGCGCAGTTGGCGAGAGTTTGACCAAGGCGTGACATTGGTCTTTCCTTGGACGCGGAAGAGGGTGCGTTGGCGTCGCCACGACCGGTCTCGTGCATGGACGGGCTGGGCCGCTCGCAGAGCGTTCCTTTCGTTCGACGGCCGGGCCGCCGCTCCGAGGTCAGCCAAGGACAGCGGTGATCTTTGCCTCCGGCCAAAACGGTGCCACCGACACGCGAGCATGGAGACGCGGGGCGGCCGGCACGCCTACGGCCTTTTCCGCCGCCGTCGCTGCTTGGAGAGTTTTAGATGGTTCCGCTGACTCCGATAACGATACCCGATACTCCACCGCCGCCTTTGCGCATGCATCGTATCGTTATCGGGGTTACCGGACGTATCGGAACGATCTACTAAAACGTTGTAATGCTACGATACTCCATACGGTGTATAGTAGCCGCCATCTTGAATCGTAGAACTTTCGCTACGGGGAGTTTTGGGGAACCGTTTTCGTACATCCGATACGGTACGATAGGCCCTCCGGTACGCACTGCGCATGCGCTACCGCAGAAGACTCGCACATGCGCAGTTCGTCCCGGACGGCCCCCATCGTACCGTATATCGGACGTGCAAAAACGGTTCCCTCAAACGCGCTATTCCAACCGGAGGTCGGTGTTCCGACGTCCCCGCACGCCCTCTCGCGTCTTCCTCCTCTCCCTCCATTTCTACCCGCATAGCTGTCTGCCCACACGCACGGCGGCAGGTCGCGGCGCTCGCAGAACCGGCTGGCAATGTGTGTTTGTGTGTGTGGACCCTATCGCGACGACGAAAAGGCATCCACTCGCTTCCGGTTTAGTTGGCCCACGCGGCTGCCTCTCGCTTCTTTCACGCCGTGGCCGAGGGGTTAGCGTTACGCAGGCCTTACCGGTTCGGCTTTTTTCTCTTTGTTCGGTTTGCTTGAAAGGCGTAGCCTTGGACTCTACGGGACTTTCGCCATCAGCGACGGCCTTTCTCGGACGCTGCTGCTGCGTGCGTTCGGTCGAGACGGGGACGCTCGTTATGTGTCGCTTATTTATTTATAAGTGGCGCCGCCGAACGCATTTTGCTGGCTGGGAAATAGGATAACGGGCATTGCCGGAATGAAAAAGAAAAAAAAAGTGTATAGTTCGTTTTGCCTTACGATGGATTGCGGAGGGCGTTAGGAGCCCTCTAAGCCAATCCTATGCCGTGTGAATGTCACGTGACTTCCGGGAGCGGTGACGTGAAATGTTTACAGCGCTGGATTGGCTTGGGTAGCACGTAGCGTTTGCCGCAGTCTATGGTAAGGTGAAACGGGATACCGGCGGTGATATGAGGAGTGAATAGGGGTTTTTAGCAAACCGTTACCGCGTATCGCACCGTGCACCGGAGCCTTTGAAGCATGCTTTTGAGTGCGCGCCCGGGTGATGCCGTGACCGCGGGCGCGCGCTTAAAAGCGTGCGTCACAGACTCCGGTAGTGCGGCACGCGGAACACGGTAACGGTTTCTTAAAAGGCCCAGAATCTTCGAGTTTTAGTAGATCGTTCCGATAGCTCCGCTGACGATACCCTATAAAAACGATACCACGCATGTGCCAACGCGGCGGCCGAGTATCGTTATCGGAGTCATCGGAACCATGTACTAAAACTCTCGTTCGTAAAAAAAAAGAAAAAAAAAAAGAAGAAAGTTTTGGAATAGACGGTGGCTTGTTTAGAGAGGGAGAATGGAGATTTATGAAGTCCAGTCGATTGAAATGGAGATTTTGGCTGCTCGGCGATTTGTGCCGACAACTTGCGCTGGAGTTTCCAAATGGAATAGACCGAGTTATATCGTTTCACTCGTCTTATATTATCCGATCGAGTATAACGTCGCACTCTTTTCACGCGGCCAGGTTCTGACGTAGCTCCCCGTATTTTTGGCAGGTATTTTTTTTTTTGATTTGAGGGGTCCCCTTTTTTTAGACCGTGCGGTATATACTCCTGGTTTGAAAGTCGCGGAAGCAATTATACAAAAAAGTTGACATCCTAAAAAAAAAAAAAGATTAGTTGGAATTTTTTTGTGTGTGTGTGTGGGGGGTGGGAGGGAGGGAGGGAGGGAGGGAGGGAGGGACGGGACGGGACGGGACGGGAGGTGAAGGGAGGAGTCGAATGTCCGAAAAAACTTCTTTTTATTTGTCCGGGATCAGTGAGCCACGCCTAATTGAATGAATCGTTCGAGTGTTCCACAGCGAAGAGAACGAAGTGGGACAGAGAACGACCTGACGTCACCACCTTAAAGCCGGGGCCACGCTGGTATAATACGTCGTACAAGAGACAGTCTGCAGGCACTATACGAGGCATTTTTGTTCCCCATGATGACTCTCAGATTGGTCATACAACATCTGTGTGCAGACATACTCGAAGCATTTGCACGTACGGGAACCTTCGACCATGCTTCGGGCGTGTCCGCGGATAATGATGTCACCTTTGTCTACAGCGAACTCCTTGTATTTTGACTTCGGATTAAGGTGGCGGCAGGACCGACCACGCGCTGGTTCTGCATATATGTAGTCGCGAGTTGTGCGAAGCGCTGTCGAAGACTGTAGGAGCGAGTACAATTCTGCGCACTGCATGCGCAGCCCGCACGAGCTTTTGGGCGAGGAAAGCCCTTTTATAGAGCCACGTGCCTTTGCAGAATGCTATAGAGAAAGGGCTTGCCTGGCGCACAATGCGGCCGCACCGCACTCGGCGTCGTTGGTGGGACGCGGGTCAGGAAGTTTCGAAACAACCACATGCCGTTTTCCGCTGTCTTCACGCATGCAAATGCCTGTGCAGTTACGCCTGCGCGGAGTCCACTAAAAGGAGTCCGTTGTTGTCACACCGCGTGCTTTGCGCTGCCGCGTTCCGCGTCCGTGGCCGCCCAACGGAACGGCAATTGAAGGAAACCGAAAGAATGCGTACGGCGACTAAATGGATTTCCAACGGCCGCCGTTACAACACGTTTCTTTTATTTTTTTCTTTGGGGGGGGGGAAAGGCGGCTGTTGCGATGTCCGCATTTTGTTTCTAGATTCCAGGGGAATAACTGCGTTCTGATTACGGGGTCCGGACACCGGAATCCTCCGCCCCTTCGCGCTGCTCCGAGCTGTATACCGGCCTTTAGGCGTGACACGCGTGGCGCAGAGGGAAGCCCGCACAAGGCCGTCGAAGCCGATCCTCCCGCGTGGACCGATGAGAAGGTGCATTCCTCAACACGACGCTACCCGGCTCGAGACGAGCGTTAGCCGAATGCACGTGTGTGCTCGAGTCACTGACACCTTAAAAAACGCGGGGCGTGGCTTCTTATACTCTCGCTTCGCGATTGGCTCGTGGCCCTTCCTATCGATTAATGCTTCATTCTCATTGGACGCGGAGCGATCGCCCTGGGTGTCTTCACAGGCTGTCGGTGATCACACAGCATTCGGTGCACGCGTTTGGGATGGTCGTGTGCGGAACCGGAAAGCAACTATGCGGAGCACAAGTTCGTCTGCTTCTTTTGCATAGGTTGTAGTGACGTCAGAACGCCGAGCTCTGATTGGTTCTGAATGCAGGATAGCGGGGAGACCTCAAGGCAGCTTGCTTTGATGTCTACCCACTATCCTTCCAATCAGAGCTCGGCGTCTTTCTGACGTCAACACAACCTCTGCAAGCAGACGAACTTGCGCTCCGTCACGCCGTCGTGGTGGCGCTGCTGTCGGTATTGTGCGCATGCGCAGAGGCTTTCACCTCGCGCGATTCTGGTGCGGCCAAACGCGGGATTGTTTGTAAAAAGCGTGGTTGTGTATAAGCGTGACTTGCCGGTTGCCTTTCTGCGATCGTTCTATATACTCGTTCTCGCCGAGACTCGAAATGTATATGCTGCAGAATGTATATGCGCGCTGAGCAGCGGGGCCAACACAGGGCGACCGATGCGACGTCGATGCGAGCCGACTATTCCGATAATCACACTTTCACGTGCGGTGCCATTTTTGTTCGCTGGGCTGCGGAACGCCTTCTAAGCATGAGATGTCTTTTGCGTCATATAAGTAAGACGCCGCGCCGCGTATATGCGTCCATGACATAGTGACTCGGCATCTTTTTTTTGTCTGGATACCGCGGGAAATACGGGATGTGTCACGTGCCTCCGGTTTCTCTTAGGTCCAGTCGGCGAACCGATTGCGCATTTCTCGCACTTGTTCAGCGCCATCTATCGGCAAACTACAGGAAGCGTTTTTTGATGTCCTCCTAAGAAAAGCTTTAACCAGCTTGTATACGTCTGCATTGTGTTTGCAAACGAAGGCGGAATAAAATTGCGGTGTGTTGCGATTGAAACGCGAGACGCCCCCGGCTCCACACACAAAATGTCAAACAACCGTAACCCACACGACAAAAAAAAAAATTTTTTTTTTGGCGACACGGGAGGAACAAATAGTTGATTGACAGATGAACGCCATTCTGTGGGTACTTAAAACGAGATGTTCACTGCATTAAAATGACGTGTTTTTTTTGTATGTGTATGTGTGTGCTTGTCTGTCTCTCGCGTTAGAGTTATTGTACGCTTTCGAACTTGCTGAAAGCAGCCGACAGCCGAAACTAGCAGTAATCATGTTGAGTATAATAATAGAAAAGAAGAACCCATCAATTTTGTAGCTGTTCTGTGTTACACACCCGTATACGTTGCTCTCGGCCGAGCCTTAGCTAAGCGAACGGATCTCCACATTTTCCTTCTGCAGTCCTACACTGCAGGTGCGCGCGTGTTATCAGCTATATTGCCGATAGAGCCTCGTTCGTGGAGAATATTTGCGTGCTCGTTTTATGCTACTCCCACAGAGGATCTCTGTGGCAACTGATATCTTTTCCGCGTACGTCGGCGTTATTCGCGCGCACGGCCATGTGAGAAACTGACGAATATACTTTTTTTTTATCTTGTCTTATCTCTCGGCCTTTTACCTCCGGATAACTAATTCATACGACAAAATGTCCTGGGGTACCTGATAAGTGTCTCCATCGTGGGTTGCCTGATATTGTCACTGAGTGAGGGAGATTAAACTCGTATTAACCGTTATTCGCAACCAAAAATGTCTTCTTTCTTTTTTTTTTTTAAATGAGTGAAGTTACCCGGAAGTGTGGGGATCCTTGTAGAACTAAATGTTTGTTTGCAGTGAGAAAGTACCACGTGACCTACTATGCAACATATACACAGTAATTTAAAAAAATTATGAACGTAAAAAAAAAAATGTCGGTGTGTTTGACTGTACAGTGATTATGAGCAGCTTGAGAATCTTCGTACATCATAAGGTTGCTACTTTCTAATCAAGCTGCCAACGGACGAGCATCGTTCGAAATTTTCAGTTTTAAATGGAATGTTGACGACACACCTATACTAATTCCTAACTCATGAACGAAAGTTGCTGAGAGACCATCTCTATATTGACACCTTCTTGCTACTGCTGCAAAATACGCCAGTACTGCCCTTCTCCGTTTCACAGTGATTCCGAGCGACTAAACCTGATGAGCGAGCGGACAGGTCGTGCGTCAATGATAACGTTGTCAATAGAACGACCAATGGATTATTAATAATATTAGAAAGAAGCGACCGAAAAGGGCACATATGTGTTGATACAACGTACGTTTCCACTGAAGCTTCGCATTTGCCCGAGTTCGCTTTCCGCGTTACACGTTGGGGTGCAGATATGGGAGACTCTGGCCGCGGGTGTCCCTTCTCGAAAAAGCTGGCAGAGTTGGAGCCCTTTTAACGACGAAGCGCTAGCCGTTGATCGGCTGACATGCTCCTTTTCATCATGAGTTCACTGTTGTAAGCTCATGCCAAAAGTCGACAAAAAAGAAAAAGAAAAATGCGGCCGAGTGTTTTAACGTTTTGCAGCTCGGAGAACGTGGAACGAAGCCTCGGCTTGCAGAACGTATGCTGGGTTCAATCCCCTGCCCGTTTCGATCAGAATGAGCCTCGTTCGTGTATCACTCTACTCCATGATACACGTTAACTCCAGGAGTGGCGGTGGTGCTGCGCTGGCTAAATTTCTCGTCGTCTAACGTCTAAACATACACACAGCGCAACGCAATTACTAAATTACGTTACACGTTAAACAGATCGGCGAAGACTGGAGCGAGAGCGCGAGCCTCTCTTCCTATTACAGCGATGTTCCCGTTGTCCGGCCGCGTGATTCGGTTGCCCCGCTGTGGGACACACCGTTCCCCATGGTCGTGAGACCCGCATTGTGTCTGCACTGTCACTCCTTTATTTTATTTCTTTTATTTTTTCCCTCACGCGCAAGGCGAGTCAGTTACTCATTTGTGCCGTTCTTCTCTCTCGGAAGGGCCGTCTGTCGGGACTCTGCTGGCCCAGTGAAGCGCGTGGCATGCTTGGCTGCCATTTCCGCGTATGTATACGTGTCCCGAACTTCCTCCAAGGAAGCTGCGGCCTGTGTCCTCACTCACTCACTCCTCCTCCGACGCTTTGTCTCGGGGCAATTGTGCTTGGACTGACCTTTATAGTTCGTTTAACGCTCCACCGTGTCTTTGATGGCCTCTTTCCTGACCACCTTGTTCCTATTTGTGTTGCATTATGCGTCCTAATTGGACATCTGCATAATGACGCTGCTGTCTTGCCTTTGACCGCGAACTGATTTCACCTAGTCTCGCCAATGTTTTGAATGCTATACAACCCGTTGGATGGATTTGATAGCTCAAATGTGGTTACGAAAATCGTGTTTTCTTCGGTAGTGCTAAACGATGGCGGCCGTGAACGGATGTTGCGTCGTTTATTTTTGTACGGCGGAATACCTCGTTTATTGATTCGAATTGCTGGCTGTTTCCGCTCGGAAGGCCGGTTCGTTCGTTTCCTTTATGGAGAAGAAGATAACGAATACTCCTGAATTGCCAGTTTGCATGGTGTGTCATTCGGGTTATCTCGTGGATACGGAGTGCGGCCTAAGATAATAAGATGTGAGCGCGAGACCGCTTGACATTGACTGCGGCAAAGTGTTAACAGGGAGCGACACGTACTATATAGCACGACACAAGCTCCAACCGAAACACCGACCCAGTGTTTTGGTGAAAAGGAATTGTGGTCCAGCGGGAACTTTACCGCCTAAATTCCTTCCATACGCGCGGGAAAAACGTCAAAACCAGGCGATCACATGTCCGGGTAAAATAAAGGGCGATCTGTGCATCGTGTAGTAGCATTCGATAAGCCAGATGCAGATAACATGCGACCTCGAGTATTTGTCTATACTGTTTGTTGGGTGACAGAACTCGAATCTGAAACGGAGAGCTGTAGCGGGGACGGTTCGGGGTGGTGTCAACGATCTACGAAATACGAATCAATAAAGGATAGGAAGAAGCGGCTTTCACAATCGTAGTCTCGGTGATAGCGAAATGTATCCACACAAACCCAAAGAGCCTATTTGTCAAAGTCCAAGCGATTTGAACGAGCTGCACGTTTCGGTTCCTTTCTGTCTACAAGAAATCGTGTACGGAACACGAGCTTGCAGCAGTGATTCACATTCGGATAGGCTGTATTTCTCGAGAGATTAAAGACCCCTTCAGAATATTGTTTGTTTTCCCCAGGCTTTATACTTCGGATTAGCGTGCCCATAGCGTCTAGAAGTGCCAGCAAGCAGACCGCTTTCTATAAATAGCAAATTAGTGAGTGTGTTACGCGCGTGCTAGGAGCGGAGGAGATGAAAGGAGCGAAGGGGAGCGAAGACGAAAGTTCGCACTAGCTAATTCAGGAATCAATCCCCGGCGCCTGCCCGTTTCGATCTGAATGGCCATCGTACTGGAGTGCGGTTGTGTGTCACTACTGCACGACGGATGCACGTTAAAGACCACTGGATAGCAGATAGTGCACTGGCAAAGTTTCTCATCTACAGCGGAGGCACCGGACGCCCATTGGGGCTGACTAATTTCTCTCTGTCTAAAGACACACACACACACACAACACAGTTTTAAGGTGGGTGGTCTTCCGCACGCTCTCGAACGGAATTGTTCCATGGAAGTGTCGAGGTTTTTCATCGTTTTGCATTCTTATCTATCGCCGACGCGTACCCCCTGCCGCACGCTCGCAGGTGGACACGGGTACTTAAAATTCGCCGCTCCGTTATCGGCGTTCTTGAACTAGTTACGAGACAATGGAGACGCACGCGAAAGCGATCGGGGAGGTGGGGGAAAACAACGAGGAAGGATATTCGAGCATCGAAGGTAACGGCGCAGCTGCATGCATGTCACTGCTCGCTTGTGCCTCTTTACGAACTACGTGCTCTTGTAACGGCGGAACAGAACCGTTACCGTTCCAAGGAACTCGTTCCTCCTTGTCTTGGGGGGGGGGGTGTAAATGGGCGAATAGCTGAGTGTGACAATGCAAAGAGAATGTTTTTACTACAGCTGACACCGGCATCTCGGTTGCCCGAATAGCTTGATCTAGGAAACGAGCAGAATGTCTATGCGCAGGGTGGGTAGCTCAAAGAGATGCACCGAAGAATTGAGCAGGAAGTCCCACATCTCAATGTGTAGATTAAATTTATCTCTGGACGTAGAACCAAAACAAACTAGAAGCGACTGTTTGAAAAGGGACAGATGTCCTGGACCACAATGTTTGGGGCTCTTGACATACATTTGGTCTTGTCACTCCAGCAGGAGGGACAGATGTATTCCTCGCGTTGTTTGACGAAGGACATTGTCGGATTATTTATGAGATGACATTAGGTAAGGAAGACGAAAAGCAACACACACACGCACACGTGCACGCGCGCTTGTTCATCTCTGGTTTATTTATGGCATATCTCGGTAACTTCTCTTCAAGTTTAAGGTCACTCATTACCCTCACGCCCACCTATAGACGCTTTACAGCAGCTGTGCATGGGCGCCGCCATAACCGCCCTTCAGTTTTTGTTTCCTCTTATTCCGTTCGCTGCACTTCATTCTTACCACAGCAGGGCAGGTTATTGCCACTTTAGGGGCTACTACGTCCTTCTCTCCAGCATAGGCCTGTGTGGAGGCTCGGAAACGTCCGTTTCAGTGGCTTGGCATCTCGGTAAGACAAGAGAAGGTCGGCTATGGCGGCTCAATCTGGCGCCTGTGTAAAGCGTCTATACATATTTTGATCCTCCATCAGCGGGTCTTTGGCTCTGCGCCTTTCGCAGATGGTAATGGCTGCCGCTTCGCGTTCTTCCACGAAGTATCTTCTTTTCTTTATTGGATGCGTCGCTGTCGTAGCCAGACAACGAGTCCTTTGAACGGAACTTTTGAAACGTCCCTCGAAAGGGCCTGCTATAGTGAAAAGCCGGCGGAGCATTCTCGGGCTCCTTGGGCTTTGTCGCCCGCTCTGCCAGGCGGTGGCGGTCTGTCTGCTGGCTCTTTCGTTGCTCAAGTCGTGACCGCGGCGCGCCACGAGGGAATGAACGCTCTCGCTCAGCGAAGGCCGGGCGTGACGTGCGGCGTTGCGCCAAGCGAATCGGCGAGAGGCGCCTCCTTTTGTCGCAGTTGGCCGACCTGTGAAATTGAAGGCGTCCGGCGGGCGCGCACAAAGGGACACACTGGACCGAGGGACAGCCCCGACGACGGGTTATCGTCAGATTCTGTACTACAGCCCGTTGCGTGGCCCAGCCGCCTCGGTGGCTCCGGCGCAAAGCACCTCCCTACAGATTCCCTGGTGGCGGGTTCGAAACCCGGCCGGGGTGCCCGCAGCCTGACGGGGGCTCGTTGCGGAGAAGGCCGCCTTATATCCGAGATTTTGACTGTATAGGTCAAGAGAGCCCCGGGCGTTCGAAAGTAGACCACGGTCCTTCACTGATGCCTACTGGCCTTCGTTGGTGTGGCGCGTGAAATCGACGAGCTTGAGTTTTGACCGCGTGGCAGAACGAAGCAGTTCGAGGGGCTTGCTCTCAACGAAAACAGCGATTGCGTACTCATTCCCTGTTTGTAGTTTATAGGAATGAAATATTGTGTTGTATTGGAATGTGGCGTGCGAGAAAAGAAACCTCTCATCCTAGAACAATCCTTTCTTTTTTTCTTTATGGGCCTATTTGGTGCAGCACCGATGTGTTGGCATTTCTCCGGGCACCCTGTATTGTGTGGAAGCAATGGCAACTGGTAGCTGGCCTTCGGCAGTGCTTCTGCGCACATCATTTAAGATCCCACGTGACACCCAAGAAGTACCGCCGAAGTCACAGCCCTTGCTCGAGGTGTGATACACTCTAAAAAAAAAAAGGTGTCAAAGGAGAGTAAGTGCCCTAACTTACTCTGCTTTAACTCTCCCTTCATCAAAGTTACTCTTTCGCGACCGCTTCTTTCGATGATACTCTCCCTTGACCCTCCCTCGATCTCGAGAGTAACTGTAACGAGAGTTAGTTTCTCCTCGCGATATCCCGGGCTGTCGACAGATGGCGCCGCTATGGGGTCGGCGCTAGTCGGCGGATGTTCAACGCTGTTCGGCGCAGATTTTTTTTTTTTTTTCGGGGAGGCTTTTTGTTTTTTATGAGCTTTCTTTCTTTTTTTTTTTCTTTTTTTTTGTGGGGGGGGGGGGAGAGATGGGCAAGGATGTCTTAATAAGTGAGTTGGTACAGCCTGCCTTGACGGGTTTATATTTCAGTATTTATTAACTTAATTATTACCTGCGGCAGGCAGATTATTGGAGCGGGGATACTACTTTATCCAAGCAATAAGCACTCAATGTTTTTGCTACACAGATATATCAAACAATAAACATATAGATCAGTGTGTAAACGGGTGTATGAGCGGGTGCTGACGCGAGTGTGCGATTATGTTTCGCTACATAGGTGCCTATAGCTTGCTATGTAGACCAGAGATGTTTTTTGGGGCCTTGGTATACTTTTGGGGGCTCGTTTCAAGTTATTGCTGAGCCCGACCTCACTGATCATAAGAACAGGTATATACGAGGGCGGTCCGATAAGTACTTAGCCTCACCGCCCGATGGCGCCACTATCGCAAGAGAAATTTACTATCGTGTAGTACATTCTCGCAGACGGCTACTATCGAAATTTCAACCGAATCGGACTCGTAGTTTTGTTTTGACCGCATGTGGAAGCAGGTGTGTCAGCGAATTTGAGAAAAATGGAAAAAGAGGAATATCGGTCGGTGATTCGATTCTTGTTTTTGGAAGGGAAATCACGCAGCGAAATCAAAGAGCGCTTGGATGCTGTGTACGGTGACTCTTCTCCTTCGATGGCGACCGTCAAAAATTAATTTAACGAGTTTCAACGTGGTCGCACGTCGGTTTTTGATGGGTCACGCCCAGGTGCCCCGAAATCGGCTACCACGAAGGATAATGTGACAAAAGTCCACGATCTCGTATTGGCAGACCGCCGATTGAAGGTGCGCGAGATAGCTGAGACAGTAGGCATCTCAAAAGACCGCGTGGGTCATATCCTGCATGAAATTTTGGGAATGAGAAAGCTGTCGGCGCGATGGGTGCCGCGTTTGCTCACTCCGGACAACAAGTGCAACCGTGAGGCCACTTCAGAGCAGTGTTTGACGCTGTTTAAGCGCAATCCGAAGGAGTTTCTGCGTCGTTTCGTGACCGTCGACGAAAGATGGATCCACTGGTACACACCAGAGACCAAGGAACAGTCGAAACAGTGGACTTCACCCGGCGAACGTTCTCCGAAGAAGGCGAAGACTGTCTTATTGGCTGGAAAGGTGATGGCCACCGTTTTCTGGGATTCGCAAAGTGTGATCTACATCGACTACCAGGAGAAGGGCAAAACTGTCACAGGGCTGTACTATGCCGAAATATTGGGCCGATTCGACACCGAATAGCAGAAAAAACAGCTCCATTTGGCGAAGAAAAAAGTGCTCTTCCGCCATGACAACGCACCGGCTCACACCTCCGCCCTCGCCACGGCCAAATTGGTGAAATTGGGCTACAAGCCTCGGCCCCATTCACCGTATTCTGCAGATTTGGCCCCGTGCGACTTCTTTTTGTTTCCAAACTTGAAAAAGTCACTCGCCGGGCAGAAATTTGAGTTGAATGAGGAGGTCATTGCCGCCACGAAAGCCTACTTTGCAGACCTCGAGAAAACCTATTTTTCAGATAGGTCAAAGAAGTTGGAGCATCGCTGGGTCAAGTGTATCGAACTAAAAGGAGACTATATTGAAAAACAAATCGCCACTTTTTCAAAATTTTCGTTTTTCTTTTGTAGGCTAAATACTTATCGGACCACCCTCGTATATATAAAAAAAAAGTATTTTTTTTTTTTCACATTCGCATCAAAAGCAAGCAAAGAGGAAAACCTCCCTCCGTGACGCAAGAGGTCGGCTTCGCGCGGCCTATTGTATACGCCACGTGACGACCATTTCATAAAGCGTCGCAATAACCTATACATGGCGGCAAGCCAGGTTTATGGTACGCGACACTAGGGGCTCCCTTATTTTCACCGCTGTAGAGAAACTAAATGACGGAGCCAAAGCGTTTGGAAAGGCGATGATTTCCAAACTTGTTATGCGGTCTTTGTTTTGAGTCATTAAATAAACCTGGCTTGACTACTACCTTTTTTCAATCTTTACATTTTACTTTTCGAAGCGCGAGAGTCCGGCAGTCTTCTGCTCTGTTCAAGAAAAGCGCTGGGGGGGGGGGGGGGGGGGGGTTAAACCTTTTAAATGTGCACAGTTTGCTGCATCTCTAACTGTTTTAACCTCGCTCTCCGAAGCTCCCTTGACAGGAAGGTTTTCGATATAAGGGAACATTCAAGACCACTTCTTTTTTCCGCTGTTCATCAAAGAGTTCGTAATGGACAGCAGAAGCACCATGTAACATTCCGGATATCAATATTTGTGGTACATATCTGACTGGCTTTAGATATAAATACATTAGTGTGGATTACAGTAGTCCTATTTCGCTGTCCAACAAAGCCACATTTAAAACTGCCACTGACGCGTTCACTTTACGTTCAGTTGATTCTACACTGTAAGCGATACCTCAATTATTTTGGGAAGAATGTAGACTGCTCTATGTCTTCAACGATATGTTCAAAAGTATGCTAAGCTTCTTATGTTCGATGTCCCCGAGGTACGAAACACTGACGACAGAAGCTCAGTTAAGATGAATGAGCGAAAATGTCTATATATTCTGTAACTAGCGGTAGCTTCCGCCATCTAGCATGGCCTTTGAAAAAGCCTGGCCTAGAGTGCCGTCCTACGGTACTCTTTCCGAGCGTTCAAGTGCCCACGTCCGACGGCAGGCTAAGCACGCAATGGAGTGCCGTCCGAACGCCCTAGATGGGCTGTAGAGAAGGCGTGAGTCAGCGCGTCCCGAGAAGCAGAGGCTGCCGCATCCGTGCGCTAAAGAAATCCGATTAACAAAAAATGTTTTCACCATCGAAGTGCTTCGGAAGTTGGGGAAGTGTCGCAAGCGGCAATTTAGAAGATCCAGAGGAAATTAGAGGGTAAATAAATTTAGAGGAATTTAGAAGATAAATAAATTTGTCTGTACGAGAGCACCAGATTTATTTTTAAACTCGGTCTTGGTACCAATTCAGCCAGCTGAGAGTCGTGATGTGGAAAGATTGTGAACTTTAATTTGTTCTCCTGTGTGTTTGTTAGTTACCGAATCGTCAACAATCCAGCACCGACCAACCAGCTTTTTTACGACGCAAACATTTTCTTGAAAAACCTTTAGGGATATAAATAAACACAAAAAAGAGAGTGCGTCAATGGGCATGCTGCGGACACTAAAGTTCTTCGATATTTTTTCTTTTTTTTTATCTATGGAACATTAGTGCAAGCTGGGTGCAAGGTGCGCAAAAAACGAGCGAGGCGCCGGTTGAGTCCGGATTCCCTTGGATTACCGCCTTCGGAAGCACACGCTGTCCCGAGTTGCCACACAAAGCTGCCCCCTCCCCTCATAATTCCGAGCGGGGACTTCATCCCCCGTAAGCTGACAGCGCGGTGGAAACTACGTGCTTGTTAGACCGTTTGACTGTCAGTCTTGCACCACGTGATCACCCCTTCTACGCATACACACGCGAGGAGAGCGAAGTCAAGCGATTGGAGTCAGGCCACTGACTGGTTGGCTAACGTGTAGCTTCACCGCATTGTCAACGAAAAAAGAGCTCATCTCAACAATCAATTTCCGGTCTGTTATCACCTGACATCACTTTCTGCGCGAACCCTCCAACCTTGAAAGCAACAAGATAGTTTTGCCCACGAGCAAGCTTCCCGGAACTTTAGAACGGATGCCTTGCGAACCCCATAAATATTTTTTTTTCTTTTTGTCTTTTGAACTTTTGTTCTTGGTTTCACGAACGGTTTCGGGATATGACCGAATACCGTTTTGGCATCTCCACAGAACTCAGATTTAGTGACACTATGGATGTGTCATTGATAGTAGATATTCCATGCGCAATTATGCATAAATATATAGGACAACGATAATTTATTTATTATGTTCGTGAACACTGAAAATACATAAATGAATTAAATAATATATTCAAAAAGTATCTGTTCCACATTTATTCTCAAGAAGGTTTGTCTTTCTCGCGCGTTTCATGGGTAACAACACAATCATTTAAGTACTGACGTGTGCACTTATCTGGCAGAAGTATTATTTTTTTATTTTCATATCAAAATACCATACGTTAACGTACCTTAATTACGCTTCTCGAGTAAATGTTCCCGATACCAAGGGACGTGCTTAAATGCATATATGCTTGTGTGCAACCCTGTAGTCATTGCTGTAAAAAAAAAAAAAAAGCAAACGTCTATTTGATAGGACAGGTCAGGAGTGCTTATATTATAAATTTGAAATAAACACCCGTGCCAAAATCACCGGTGCATTTCCAATGAGAGTGGCCGCCATCCCGTGCTCGCCTGGCGTATAAATGATCAGTGACTCGTCATTCGTGATCTATAGATGGTATTTCGGATGAAAACATTATTTCAAAGCAAATAAGCGCGAAATTAGTCGATGGGCTATAGTGAATCGTTAATTAAACAAGAATCCCACCTACACCAAATCTATGACGTCGCGCTTAGGTGGTGGCGCAGCCTGTTGAACGGAGCATGGCCGAACGCTTCATTCACACTTCGGGAAATGGGTACATGCGGCGCGTCGTGAGCAGAGCTCTTGTGTGCAAACACGTGCTTGTTTACACGCAATGAGTTGGTGTACACTCGATTCAAAGGTCAAATTGGTCGTGAGAGATTATTTAGCGTGAGGTCGGTCTGCCTTTCAAGATTTGCGATACTGGTTCACGCTGTACATGAGACGCGTAGCTAGCGCAGCACGACCGCTAACCTGAGGTCGTTAACGTGGACCACGCGCTATACTTAGTTTCACCGTGGTTTCACCTCAGAATGAACCACAGATGCTGTGTCAGTGCTTGTGCACCCGCGAGCGTTCGTGTGCCCGCCGAGGCGTCATCCAAAACAATTAGCTCGCGCTCTCAGCACGTGTGACCAACAATGGTCCATTCTGAGCTGAGACGAAGTATTCCTGGTGTTTATAGCACGTTCTGCAGAATGAGCTTGCGCTCCGCGTGCTCCTAGCTCCGACAAGTCAGCGACACGCGCGAGCTAGCGCGTAATTCTCCCTTTGAAACAGGAATTTCTAGCGCAAGCGGCTATTCCGCGAAAACGCGTCTGAAGGCTGAAGGTTGTCGTAGTATTGTAAAGAGCATGCAGGAGAAAAGCTAAATGCCACTCGCATCTATTCCACGAGCAGTGTGCTCGCGAAAGTAGCGTAAGTGCTTTAACGTAAGCTATACCACTTTTAGAAACAGATTGTTATTGTTTGAATGATCGTCTTTTTTTTCCCCAAAAATTGATTCGTGATCTGAGTGATCTCCGAGAATAGAGCCCATCGGAGAAAAAAGCGCCACCTGCATATGCGCGACGGCAACTAGCGGCAGCCGCCATGCTGCAGGATAATGCCGGCCGCTCCATACGCTGCGTAGGCCGTAGACGCTAGTCAATTCCGGCCCACGATGCCAACGCACGTGCTGCATGCCCCTCTGTAAGCAGAGTGGGTATCTGGACAAGTCTGGCATTAAGCTACGTATTCGTAAAATTTACTCGTTATCGGTTGACGGGCGTCGGTCTGGTGGGGATATTCAGCGGCGTAGCCACATAGGCGTTTCCTGCTGAAGTGCAAGAACGGAACACGAGCCGATCACCACGCTTCGCGCGGAGTTGTATGAGTCCGGTGTTTTTAATCTCAATTTTTTTGCGTTTGGCGGTAGAGTTTTTCAAGTTTCAGCTAGTTCCGAAGAAATCAAAGCGTCAAATACATCGCATCGTGGCATCGCTTGTGGACGTGACAGCTTCTTGAGCGCCTAGCTTCAGGTATGCACGAGCTCGTGGTGCTTCCAACTTCCCGCGTGTAGAATCATATCGTTAGGTACGCATGAAGCCGCTACGACCTGACGCTTTAACCTGCCTGCAGCGCACGCATCTGTGCAGCGCGTGCGCTTATGCAAAGCAACAGGCAATCGCGTGTAACTTCAGCTTCACTGCAAACCTGTTGCTCTCATACATTTCAACTCTAAAGTCTCCCTCTGAGAAAAGGGACTCGACGCATCAAGTAGAAACTTGCGTCGAATACGTCTTTTACTGGTTGAATTTGTGCATTGAAAATTTTTTAAGTCTTAACTCCAAGTACAAAACAATAAAAAAATATGCCCCCCAAAAGGTCCAGTTTTTTATTTGCTTTTGTACTGAAGCAGAAAGGTTTTAGATTTTTATTGAGAGGTTTAGATTTTTATTGACGTGCGACCGTCTGAAATTAAAAAGATTAGATGGTCACACCGGCGTGCGCGATGAGCGAGTCCGAAGCGCCTTCGTTGGCGAATTGTTTCTCGAAAACTCTCGCTCCGGAACGTCGTTGGTTGGCCTCAGCCGCTCCGCGACTAGATCGCATCGCAAAAAGTCAGCGCTCAAAGTAGCAGACCGCTCGAAATCGCGTCGCTTGCCTGCGCGATGGTCGCTTTTGCGACGAAAGTTATCGCGTGACCAGATCGCATCGCCGGTGGGAACGCGCGTGGCGAGCGACAGCGAAGCGGGGTCCCCTGCGCTTGTTTCGTCGCACATCCTGAGAGTACTGGCGACCTCTAACTACAGCCCGTAAATTATAACCGGTTCCTATCATTTTCTGATGCATACTAACACGCCCATGTCCGATGCCGTAACTACAAATATCTTAGTAATTAGCTTTTTCTTGCGTAGTTGGCCTTTATGGATGCGGCAGACCACGAACCCCTCAACGAGGAAGTTTTAACTTCTGTCGAATTGTCGTTCCGAGTCCGATCAGCTCTTGAAGAACCGATATACCCCATCATCTTTAACCGCTGGGAGTTGGGCAGGTCGCTCTACCCAGCCACGTGATCGGAAAAACGCTTCCTGCCGGCCATACAGAGGTGAAGGGACTCGACGAAACAAGAACGCTACAGATCAAAAACAACTATGCTTTCGGCCGCAATCGGGAAGTCCTTCCCAATGCGGCGCCGGCCGCCCAATGTTGTTGGACTCAGTTTGGCGGATTTCCGCTGTTTGCCTGAGCTTTTTGAAAGGGGGTCACATACGCGTCACCACTGATACCTGTATAGTGCCAGCATTGGCGTGATATTTGGGTGCTGTGCTCTTGACGCATTTTTAAAATTATTCCGGTATCTTTTCTTAAGTTGCAATTTGACATCTAGATTTTTTATGTAGTGGGACGCTGTGCTTTCTGCTATGTACTTAACAACCTGATAGTTTATGCGCAATTAATCCCTACAATAATGCCCTCTTGCGTACTGTAGTCATTTTTATAAATAAATGAGAACAAATAAATATCCGCGGGAAGAGGTGCGCATAATAACTGGACTAAATATTTTCCGTTAGTCTTTCTTAGGTTGGTACTTTACGACGGTTAATCCATTCAAATATTAAACTGAGATCTGTGTTTGCAGTGAGAGAGCCGTGGAACCGTTCGCGGGTTTAGAGATTCGAAGAGCTATCTTTGTAAAACACTAA
>JAZHYW010047237.1:0-33468 GCA_037355805.1 Ixodes ricinus
TGGTTGAGTGTGTTCTTAGGAGGCGCCCGCGGTAACAGCCGTCCCCGTGAACGAAACTTGATCCGTGCGAGCGGGCCTCGGTCGGCGGTCGGACTTCGCACGATAGTTCCTATACGACGTAGTCGCGGCATGTAGCTGAGCGCGCCGCCGGATACTAGCAAATATATCAAGTGGAAATGTCGGGTTAAAATCCCGTCATGCAGAATGTACCGCATCATTTTTACTTGCGCAGTGGACCTGCGTTAGTTATATGGTACGCTTATTTGCAGGCTGATATATATTGCAGAGTAACCACACGCGCCGCAGACTCAACTTTGCCGACTATGCGTACTCAAACTGCCATCAACCTCGACCATTAAGCACCAAGACTCACGGAGGCAGTTAATACAGCAGTAACTGCACGATATAATCACGGCTGCACGGCGTGCATCATGGCATAGTCTCTAATGACTACAGAAAAAAAATGTGTGCAGAAAGTTGATCTGTCGAATGATTTCCGGGAATCTACCAATGCGGAATATTGTCTTCAAAAGTCTGCAAATGCCGAACTTTTGAAGGAAAGTTCGGCAAAGATTCGGCAAAAATTCGGCAAATGTCTGCGCACGCGCGAGAACGCTACCGGGCCGTGGATTGCAAATGGACGCCGTGCAGTCGTGAGGTTATATCGTGCAGTGCACGGTGGTGCAGCGTAGTACAACCAACTCAAGCTCGTTGAGTACAACCAGTGGTTACGGCGAGGTGTGGAGTGAGTAGGCAACACGGTAATTGTGTTTGTGAGCGAGTGTGGTTCTCTTCAATATTTTCTGCCTCAAGAATAGAAGATCGACCAGTAATTTACGCAGTCCACTGCGCAAGTAAAAAATGATGCGGTACATTCTGCATGACGGGATTTTAATTTGACATTTCCACTTGATATATTTGCTAGTATCCGGCGGCGCGCTCAGCTACATACCGCGACTACGCGTATAAGAACTATCGTGCGAAGTCCAACCGCCGACCAAGGCCCGCTCGCACGGATCAAGTTTCGTTCACGGAGACGGCTGTTACCGCGGGCGCCTCCTCAGACTCACTCAACCTACGACGCAGCGTGCATCGCGCTGCGCCGTTCTGTTACGGTTTAAATAAACGCATTACCCTGAGTATGTGAAACCACTGATGCAACGAGGTAGTTGAAACATTGGCCGACAATTACTTTAAAGCACTCGTCGCAATTATAACAATTCTGTTTTCGGCTCAGAAGTAGTGTGTGCCGCTGCGCTGCGCACTCTGCGCGAGTGTGTGGGCCGCCCTTAATTTGCGAGTCCAATGGCCATATTTTGTCCTTCCTGTGTTCGTCCGCGTCTTAAACGTCGAACTGTTGTGTGTTGTGTCTATTCATTAACTCACGGAAAGTTGGTTGGCAGGCGCCTCAGCGTACGGGTTTGTAACCTTTCTGCCAGCCGCGCACGCTTCCCGTGTTTTACTATTTTGTGCAAATAAAGATTGATTGGTTGATTGATTGTTTTTTCAACCAGCGTTATTTCGCGATTTTCCTGTATCTTCATAAAACTAAACACAGAACTATAATGCTCGACGTTGCGCATCCGACGTCTCTAACTTTCCCTATCTTTCTAAACGTTCGTGTTTGTCCTAACACCAGAAACTGGCATTTTAAACGTTAAAAACGAGACGTTGCTAATATGGGACGCACACTTTCATGCAAAGCTGACGTCAAGTGACTCAAATCGAAGAACATGCATATTTACAATAATAATATTAACTTTTCTGGTGAAGGCTCAGCAACCGTTGCATTCGTTTTCGCGCACAGAACGGTAAGTCTCAGAGAAAGCAAGAACGCAGCGTTATTGCCCTCATTTTAACACTGTACACACACATGCAGGCAGGGGCGGATGCAGGAATTTCCTGAGGGGAGGGTCAGGTGTTGGTCAGCGTACCATATGTTTAGGAACCCCCTCACCCTCTCCTTCGTTTTACGCCCTAAATTTTACACATACAGGAATCAAGAGGGGGTCAGGACATCCGGACCCCTCTCTAAATCCGCCCCTGCATGCAGGGTTGCGCTAATAATGCCTCGAAACCGAAACTCTCGTAGCGTGATTCGTGACTGCCACCGCTGCCACCCAACCTCGTTGTCACGCCACTTCTGCTAGAAGTCACTCTAAAATTGCCAGTAAACACATAAAAACGACACCGATACAATTATCTTGTAGAATATCACCTTACTTAGCAATAACTGTGTCAATATGCATTACATGTTGCATTTAAGTTAAGAAAAAAACAACATAAAACCTTTTTTCGCCAGAAAAAACTAAATTTCAACGTAAGTCTGGTAACAATGTATTTTTGCCGAATCTTTGCCGAATCTCTTGAAAAATTCGGCAAAAGTTCGGCTTTGCCGAATCCCAAGATTCGGCGCCGAACTTTCGATTCGGCAAAAGTTCGGCCCATCACTAGTGATCACAGTTCCCGATGAGAAACCACCAAGGCGGACCAGTTCTCGGTACTGTGGGACGTAGCTCTTTCTGTTGTTGTCGGACTGTTTCATGTTGACGGGCGATCATGAGCGCCTTCATCAAGTCTAACGACGAGTCCAACTGTAGTTTTTCTGAAACTTTCTTGTCCTGCAGGCCTACTACCAAGCGGTCTCTGATTAGTTCTTCTCTGAGTTCGCCGAAGTTGCACGTGTCGGCTAACGTGTGCAGGGCCGTTGAAAATTCCTCCACTGATTCACTCTCCCCTTGTGTTCGGGTGTTGAATCGTGCTCTTTCATAGATTATGTTGCGTTTTGGAAAGAAGTAGGCTTCGTAGTGGGCTAGCATGACATCGAACTTCTTGGCGTTTTCTGTACTTAGCTTGAAAGTGTTGAAGATATCTTCCGCTTGAGTGCCCATCAAATAGACGAGCGTGTCAACTTGTCTTTCTTCGGCTGCAGCTTGCAATCCAGAGGCTGTGCGGTACCGAAGAAAACGTTTCTTCCATGAGGGCCATTCATTTGGAGTGGCGAAGGTAAAGGGCTCAGGCGGATCTATCTGGAACGATGCCATGGCGTACCTGGTGTCCGATTTTGTACCTTGAGGTTGACCCGAGATATTCCCCGTAGCAGCTGCTTTAGCGGTCGCTTCGGCGTCTGAAGAGGAGCCGGTTGCTTCGCGAGCTGACGGGTTAAAACAGGTAGTATCCCGATCCCACTTCTGACACCATGTTCGATGTGGGAAAAGGGCAAGCTTTCAACATGGAGTCAGGCACGCAAAAAGCTCTTTATTCACTTCTTCCTCTTCCCTCGTGTCGGCCAAACCGACACGAGAGGTGAATTACCTCACACAAGGACGATTAGGGCGTCATTTGAGGCGATAATTGAAAGTTCTGACAATTCAAACAAGCCTACCGTAATGATACGGCCATGCAGCGGGGCTTGAGCTATTATATTTTCAGTATAAAGTGAAATTACGTTTTGGCACAAATTGATCACATCTTAGCAAAATGTAGCACAGTAATCACATCACTGTGATGGCACTGTATCAATCTCAGTGATAACAGATGCTCTGCTGTCCTTAGCTTCACCACACAGAAGTAGGCCCCACTATTCTCATCCTTCAAAAACTCAGGATGTAAATATTGCCTTTTATTTTTCACGCAGCAAATACAGGAACAAATAGGGGTTACACGGAATAACCAGGAATCGGCACTTACTTGGTTCTTGCTGCAATGTGTTTTGGTGTTTTTAAACGGCTACTTTAGGAGTACTAATTTTTGTCAGATATTTTGTTTGCCTCCAATGATAGCTAATTATCACACCCGGAGTGACTCATCAAGATGCCATTCTACAAATACCCGTTCATTGTACACGGCCCCTCATATGGGGATGGTTACCGACAATTCGTCTTGTTTTTGTCTCAATGTTTACAATAGAAAAGAGTGCACTACTCTGCATGCAAAGCTGATCTGAGACATGCATCATATGTTCAGATCCCACTCGTGCTGGCTTCAGTGTGGACAGGCAGTGTACCAACGAGAATTTGTGTGATCGTGACCACACGGAGCACATCATAAACCACAACTTGCCACCGCGTCAATACCGAGATAATGAGAACCTTAAACTCACCAGAACCAGCATTTCCTTGCATGGATGACAAGTTGAGCTGGGGAGGAAGTCCCATTTGAATCCTGGGCTGGATAGACAAACGTCGGGCTTGATGATGATGATGATTAATGTGGTTAACACATAAATTAGATAGGTAGATTATTCTTGAAATGGAATACTCATAGGCTACTTAGTACTATATACACTAAGTCTCGCGAGTTTTAGAGATCTAGTAATTGCAATAATCAATTTACGAATGGTGATCACTTTTGTCTGGCGACCAGGCAACAGCACCCATGTTAGTCACACCATACTGCCCATAAACCACCTGATCATCATATTTAGTTGAACGATCTCTCATTCTAGGCGCTTCCAGCGCCCAAGCCAAGCTCGCCTTGTCACGGTACGATCGCACACTGTCGTGCTACTCGGCTGCCCCAGAGCTACTCTCGCCTTTTACTCTTTGACCTTCCACCCTGCACGTATGTGCGAGATCGTTGCGGAGGACGGTGAGTCCACCCATGCACGATCTCCTCGCGTCACATGGAGCGTGTCGCCAGCGGGTCGGAGCCCGTAACCAGCTTCCAAGAACTCTCAATGACAATCACTCTCCCGCTGCTGCGATCAGTGTCGAAGACTGCGACGAGGCAAGCGATGCTGTAGCCGTCATCATCTCTGAACCGCATGCTCAAAACGCGCAAGGTAAATGAGGAAGCTGAAGCGCGAGACGCCGAGAGAGCCAGGTCTGCGAGTGTGTGCAAGTGGATGCCACACATTGGGCAAGTGACGTCACCAACCCAACAACTGTGGCAGCCTTTTCGAACGGCGCATAATCGAGGATCCCGCATATAAATTGGTTCATCCACGAAACTATCGCGCCACTTTCGAGACAACTTTAGCAAAAATATAGGAACATACAATGGGTCCTAGCAGTATAGTTCTCATATTTTATTTTTTACCTGTCCTAACCCCTTTCAAGGGAAGCTGTAGAAGTCCCTGTATTCGAACAAACAGTAAAAGCTGTAATGCAGATATCTTAAAAGTTGTATCTTAAGTTTTATTTCTATCTTATTAGTAGGAGTGTTGTAATAGCCAATTAAAATTTCGACGTAGACCTGCCCGTTGCAGCACGCTGATAGTAGAGAAGTGCAAGAGCAGAGAGAAAAACTAGCAAAAGTGAAGCCATCATTGAGGTCAGATGACCCTTGCTCACCACCAAGCTAGCTTGGGGATGCCGTCAATGACATCACGACGCTCTGGACAGATAACAGGCGGTAGAGAGAATCGCCGCATGCTTAACGGCAATCGCTGCACATATTTTTTAAAATAAATGCGGTTTACATTTACTTGTGCCCAATATAAGGGCAATATAACTGAATTAGTGGGACAAAAGCTATGGAAGTCCGCTCCTAACTCAGATTTCTTGAAAAGTGCTCCAGCTTCCTTTAAGGTTCTAATGGTGTGGTGGCGATGAAGGTCATGTTTGCACGCCGAGCCAAAATGGGAGGCTTGTGCAGAGAAATGCAATGATACGTAACATCAGGACGAAAAGCAATATCGCAAACAGATCTATCGTCACACAAAAACGATGGATGCTAAAAAGGAAGAAATCTCGGGGCACACGGACGTTTTCAACCGCCCAAAGCGCTAGCGCATATCAAGTCCTCGTGGCGCATCGCGGCTTGCACAAGAGCGCCTTGCTGAGACCGTTGCATTTACATGTCGAGGAGAGAGTTACGTTGGACCAGATAAATGGGCTGCCTGACCCAAGTGCTTCATCTTTACGTATGCCACTTGTGTGCTGCCACTCCTGGAACAACATTTTTACGCCTCAAGGCTGGCGTCCCACAATTGCGTTTGAGTGCATTGCGCCGCTTCCACACTGGTGCCATCTACTGAACAGCCTTAGAACCCTTCCAATCTGCATATAACCAGACCGAAGGTTCTTCGGTAGATGTATTTTGCGACATCAAATCTATGCACCATCTACGAGAAATGGTCACTTATAACACTGTCAGATTTCAAGCCCACCGTGAAACAATGATACATCAAATATGTGCGGATCGCAAATGCTCCAGGGCTGCTCGATAGACGGCGCTGGCAAGTGCTACAAGAAGTTTCAATGCAGTCGATCGCACCCAAACGCCAATGTGTGATCCAGTCCCCAGTCCACTCGACGAGCTTGCCTGGAGCGTTTCATCGTCGGCGCAGTGTGTCCTCCGACATTCCCGAATTAAACAAACAAAAATTAATACTTTGTTTTTCTGATTAATGTGGAAGCCTTACCTTCTTGGCGGACTTGAAGCGATAGTTACAGGCTGTCAGACTGTATCTGTCGGGGGGCAGTCTGGGACCGGCGTTGGCTTTGATGAGCGGCAGCGGCGTGCTGTTCTTCTGGCGCGCTATTTCCATCAAAAGCTGCCACAACGAAACCACAGGAAGCAATGATGGCACTTTGTTGTGGGACTGCAGAGTGTCCACAATGGATCCTAGTACCGTAAAACGAGCCAGAAAAGTCTGCACCTGTGCGTAGAAAGTCCAAACTTTCGCCGAACGTTGTCGTCCGCCCAGTCAGTTGGACCAAAACCCCTTTAAAATGGGGCAAGCACTCCTCAGAGTGTCTCTGGTACCATAATAGAATAAAATTTTCACTTCTGATATTATTTTACCCTGAGGGCCAAATCATTATAGAGGGGAGGGGCCTTACAAAAACAATATATATAAATAAATGCAAGCACACTATAATCAACATAAATTATTACACATGAAAAGAACATTGGATTTTGATATGAAAAATATTATACATTATTAATAGTTTCACGAGAGCGATCACCGTCCGTGATGCTTACTAAAGAGGAATGCAAGCGATTCCATCCAAGGCTGGTTTTTGGAAAGGAAAGGTATGAGTAGGTTACTGTGTTTTGATAAGGTATGTCTACTTTATGACAATGGTCGATACGCTGTGAAGTAAAGAAAGCAGGTTTTATCAAGTGTGATATAAGTAGGGTTCGGAGTTTTCTGTTTAAACCGATAAAACCGACAAAAAAGTATGCCGAATCCATTTTCGGAAATTCGGTTTTAACCGAAAAAGGTCAGTTTTTAGGTTCGGCGTTTTCGGTTTAAACCGATAAAACCGATAAAAGTAAGCCGAATTCATTCTCTGAAATTCTGCTTTAACCGAAGATGGTCAATCTTTTAGGGTCGCCTCGAGATGGGCGGAGGGAGGGTGGGGGAGGGGGAAGGGAGAGAGGGCGTTGCAAGGTTCGACATTGTGTGACCTCTTCGTGATTGCCCTCTTCCAAAGTTCAACATGCAACAAAAGAGGTCTTGGGTTGTCCTTCGCAGAACATCTGTGTCCTTTCTGTGATCGGGCTTAGTGTGAAAAAAAAAAGTTCGGGTGTGGGCTAGTACAAGGTTTTTAGCTTCATGCAAGATCTGCAGCCAGAGTTTAGTAAGTACACGAAATATGTTGTGCTTCAAAACGTCGCACCGTGTCTCTTTTGGTAGTCACATTTAGTTGATTGGCCGATTTTGGATCAGGCAGCGCTTCATCTCCTCAGCCTGCCAGTGTCCAGTGTTAACGTTGAGAGGGCATTCTCGAAGCCCAGGGTCATTAACAGGAAAGAATGAGCGTGGATCAACGAGGAGAACCTGGGAAAGCACATGTGTGTTTACTATAATAAGATCGCTTAATCCTGATGTACAGAAGGTGATGTTCCATGTTTCTTGGGCACTGACTTGTTTGTACCTCCTCTGTTTTTTGTTTTTCGTTTCTTTTTTTTTTTTTCAGTTTTACACATTTGCCAAATAAAGTGTCAATGTTTTGTTGTTGTTTTTTTTCATTTCTTCTTCAATGTATTTGTGCCATTATTCCTTGGGGATCACAAATATCAGAGTCACAAGAATCATCTGATCTGACGTCCAATAACGTTTCTTTCATATTCACAAAAAAAAAAAAAGGTAAACGTTTGTGGGCATAATTATACACCCCCCCCAAAAAAAAAAAAAAAACGAAAATTGAATCTTACAATAAACACCGAAAAAAGTATGCCGAATTTTGAAAAAATAAAAACCGAAAACGCAGAACCCTAGATATAAACAATTGATTATGATGATAAATCTTAAGAAAGAGGCAGAGGTAAGATAGTTTTCTGTGAGAGGAGAGGGAAGGAAGATTAAGAGCAGACCTCACGTTACGCTTGCAGTGCGCTGATACTAATTTGAAAGAATAAAGCGGATGGAGAGGTTCTGCACAGCTTCTAAGTTATTTATTAGCGTGACGTGGCTGGGATACCAAATGGATGAAGCAAATTCAAGGTTCTGAGCGAACATATGTAACATACAACTGTTTTGTTAGCGATGACAGAGCGAGAAGAAGTTTCTTTTTATATACCTGAGCATTCAATACTTCGGGAAAAGCTGTTGAGAGCACCATTGGGTAAAAGTTTGGCTGGTTTGGTGGTATCGGTGGTGTGGTAAAGTTCTTCCCACACCACCGGGCGGCGCTTCAGGGCTTCCGTCACCTGTCGTTCTTGACCCCGTCGCATGCGTCGCCGGAGTCTTTCTGGTCCAGGGCCCGTCCCAAACTGCCTTGTGGGGAGCTCTGCCTGGCGCGTTTGAGGGGCGGCTACGCCGAATTTGAAACACGCTCTATGGCCTCTTCGTCTTTGCCGCAAAATCGACAGGCTGGGTCGTCCCCATACAATTGATACTTCCGCCTCTGGGAGAGGAGGGGGCCTGTCCACACTTAGAAAAGAAGCGCGCTGGCCCTACCTCCACGGTACTGGCAGTACAGTGCCAGCTCGCTCTTGTTTTCTCTAGTAGAGTTCAAAGTTCTGCCTCTTTTGTGCTAATCTCTGCCATTGTTCTACACCGTTTTTGCCACCTCCGATCGAATTGTCTTTACCCACTCTTTATTGTTGCCGACTGCCTCGCTGTGCCCCCACTGAATTTGGTAATTATGGCCGTCGATGTGGCAATACATCCTATGAGCGCAGCTCTGCTGCGGAAGGAACTTGAGTCGGCACGTGCACTGCAGCTTTGACCTGGGGGGCTATGTTGCACGTTTTGGACTCCCAGGAGACTAGGGAGAAGGAAGTGACGTCAACAACGCTCTTTGGATGTTGATTGGTGGAGTCGCTGATGACGGTATCTGCAGAAGATACGTTCATTCACACCTACGTCACTTCCTTCTCCCTAGTCTCCTGGGAGTCCAAAACGTGCAACATAGCCCCTGGCCTCCCTGGATTGGGCGTGAGAACCAGCCCATATCACCAGTAACCACTGCGTTTGGACACCAGTAACCACTTTGTTTCCAGAGTTCCAGAGCAGTTTCTCCTCTCCTCTCCTCCCCCTCCCCAGGGGCCATCTCCCCTGCTCTGGTCCTTCCCGATTCCTGCTTCCTGATAAGGTCCTGCCCTGGCTCAGCTCCTTGCCGTACCCTAAGTCCGGGACAATCGCTCTGTCCCAACACTATGCAGGCGCCGATTGTTCCGGCTCGTTTTACAGCGCTAGGATCTACTGAGGAGGAGGGGGGGGGGGGGGATGAGGAAGAAAAGGAAACGCACGTCTCTGGGCGGCGGTGAAGTGAAGCTCTTGTCCGCTTGCATCTGGATGGCCAGTCGAACGTCGTCAACGTCCACGACCCGCTTCTTAGCATGGGTCGAAAAAAGCCTCGCGTCGTCTAGGATGTTGGTTACGTAACCTGGAAGGCAACGGGGCTTGGGACATAGCAAACGAACGTTCGACAAGCGAGGAAAAAGCCGCCGCCGGTGAAGCGGCCGCAAAGACGTCGTCGTAGCAGAAAAAAGACTCACGGTATGTGAACTCTAGCATCTGGTTGATGACTCGGGGTTCGTACTCGATGATCCCCATGTCCTTCAAGATCGCGCCCATGACTTGGGCGTCTTTCGGAGTGCTCTTGGCAGCCGACATCTTCGGTTACAGAGACACAGAGACGCGCGAATCTTCCCTACATAAACAAAACAAATTGTAAAACCAGCGGACGGTGGCGATAGCGCCGTGGCGCTGGTGTCGGTTCATTCGAAAATCTACCAGACCTGAATGCGAAAAGATATTTCCATCACACGGGTTATTTTTAGGAGTCGTGCGTTAACTTTTATTGATTGTATGAGGTAAAGTAAACTCTTAACTGCTAACATATAAAAATAAAACAAAAAATCAAAAAGGCCGGCTAGATGGCGCAAGCCACCCTCACAATAAAAATATTCAGACGTATGCATTTATCCATTCAGCTGCTATTTAAAGCATTTAAAGATCTAGGCAATCTACGCATTTCAAATTTTCATGGTTTTTAGTTTTTATTTCGCGATCCACGTTGTTTCTTCGCGGGATTTCTCGTTTCTTTCTTTCGCAATGCTGGGGCACATCCCAGCAACCGCATTTAACCTTGCTGATAAGACCTAATCCAGGGACCTAATCTGAACCTTCTTGTAGGCAGTGACCGTGCACGTAGTCACAGTGGTCCTGTCATCCTCCTTGGTCCTGTCGTGGAAGAAGCGGTAGACAGGCGAAACTAATTTGGCTGTACTGGAAAACACTGGGCAAACAAAAAATGGCCGAAGCGACAGGTGACTGCGAGAAAGCTTCCTTTTGGGGCAAAAAGTTCCTTATCCTCGTAACAGGCGCTAGCGGAGGGCATAGGAAGGGCCATAGCAGTCGGTTTCGCTAAGCACGTAGCCCCAGGCTCGCTGATCGTCATCACGGGCCGAAATACGAGCTGGGCTGGAGGAGACGAAGCGCTTGGTCGGCGATCTTGGACCCGACGTGAACGTCGTGGTCGAGACCTGCGATCACGCTCGAGCATCTTTTCGGGACTACCAGGAACTTCTGCGACGGGCTTCGGCACAAGTTGAGAGTCCGGAGAGAGTCGTGCTCGTGCACAACGCCGGCACGACCGGAGACACTTCGCGGTACGCCGCGACGTACGACGACGAACGAGTGATCGATGACTACAACCACCTCAACTTGACTTCAGTCATGACGCTGACCGCGGCTTTCCTCCAACACTACGGCTCCGACTCCAAGCCATCGCGAACAATCGTCAATATCACGTCGCGTGCGGGGATCGCGGCAATACCTGGACTCGCTCTCTACTGTGCGGGTGAGTGTGATAGCTGGGCTCTCAGGGGTCTCGGACCCCCCCCCCCGCCCCCCCCTGATTTATAGGATGGTCTGAGACCCTCCCCAGCGCATTAGTGAAATAAAATAATATCTTGCAATAAAATAACTCATTTTCAGGGATGTAACATTTATTTGGGGATCAGCGATTCGAGGGTTGCAGGTGCAACGTGGGCAGAGTCAGCAGTGGGGTTTATTTTATGTGCATCTAATACATCTCGTCAGACCCCCCCCCCCTCCCCCTCCCCTCCCCCCAAAAAACCTTCTTGTAGGGACCCCCCTCAACTTACGGGAGACTTTAAGCACTGGATAGCTCCAGATCGCGCCTGTCTCGGAAGTCCCACAGACGTCGTTGGAAACGTCCGTGAGACGTGTGTGGTGCATGAACGTGACGTTGAATGACATCTGGGAAAGTTGCATGCATTTTCACGTAACTGGAATATAATTGGTTATCCGGAAGCTGTAAACATGATTGGTGCTGTCTGAATTAATGTTAAGATGACTTCGGTCTTCCAGATCATTGCCGACTAAAACAATGCACAAACAAAACTCAAGCAGAACGCTTACTAATTCATGGTTGTTAGGGTGTTTGTATCAAAATTATTTGAACGATTGACTTGACCCTGGGAGCAACAAGAAATGGTGTCCAGGAAAACAATATGGGATATTTCATGACGTCACTGCGACGCATATTCGCATCTACATATAAAACATTAAGCCGAGGTCACATTGCTCATTAAACCATACAAAAAACAGCCTACAAACACGAGTACGCTGTAATATCCGTGGTTCAGAATGCTGCGTGCCAAGCTTTCTTCTCAAACTCATTGCCGTGCGTCATTTGAAGCACGGATCTCGCGGTGACTTATGTTTGAATTTGTATGCAGACTGCCCTCATCTGGCCTGGCGTAATCAGGCTTTAGATCTAATTTTTGTTAAACTTTGTATTTCGGTCGAAGTGTGTCGATGGAATTTGGAAAACATTGCTGGGACTGAACTTGCCAATTTGGTGCACTGTAACGGTGATTTCTTTGCATCTCGTATGTTTTACCCACCGTTGCAGCTGATTAGATCTGCTGCAGTCACCATGGATCATTCCTAATTGTTCTTGGTCACTTTTTCTGACAGGCAAGGCGGCGAGAGACATGTACATGAAAGTGGTTGCTGTGGAAAACCCGTCTGTATCCGTCCTCAACTACGCTCCCGGTCCCGTGGACACCGCCATGTTTGCGCAGCTGAAGAAAGGAACCAAGGAATGTGAAGCGATGCACGACAGTAAGTTTGCCTTTTATGAGAGCCAAGCCACACATCTTCGATACTACCCAGTCTCTATGGACAGGGGGAAGGGGGACCTTCGGGAAGGGCATCCAGCTAATGTTTTTGGCACAGAGAGTTTCGGACCATATAGTGACTCCACTCGCATCATGGGGTCTCGGACATTTCAATCTTGAGGAATTCTTCTCTGCCTGGAATAGCATACGAGGAACCCCTCCTGGTCTCGGCATTGATCCAGTAAAGCAGTGTGCAAGCCTGTGGACCTCGTAAACAATAATGCACATATTAATCCAGTATTTGACACGTGGTTATGTCTAAGTGGATGGCTCAAACCTTCTAACACTTCACTAATGGCGGGGAAGATTGAGGAGGTTTAATCATGGAACGTGTGACAGTAGTACTCTGGAGGAACCCCTGGGTCCTAGACAGGCACGTAGCCAGGATTTTGTTTTGGGGGGGGGGCCCGCCCATGACAAAATGCTGTATGAGGGGAGGGGGAGAGGAGGTCCCAGCAAAACTGAAGATTTCGGGGGGGGGGGGCCGGGCCCCATGGACTCCCCCTGGCTACGTGCCTGGTCCTAGAGCATCCACACAGCATCTGCGACTCATGCACCCAACATGGCTACTTAAAGGGTTAGTGTGACGATTTTGGCGTTAAGATAATTTGCAGTTTGTATTTTTATATTGTTTATCTGGCCACAAGTGACGAAAAAACGCGCCGCTTGTCCAAAAACTGCTATTCCACAGCTTAATCGCAAAGAAGAAACTAATTATTTGCCGATCTGCAGCCGCGTGTAACAGTTACGGGAACTACGGTGAAACGTCTTCTGGGTGACACGCGGAAGTCAACAAAACCAGTGCCGCTACACTCACCGTCAGCCCCGTGGCGAACCGCCTTTTGTGTCGATCACTCGCCGCGACCTTCGGCGATGCTAATCCTTGAAAAGTCAACAATCACGGAGGAAGCGGCTGGGGGATTTGAGGAGGGAACGGGAAACCAGGTAGTCCCCCAAAGTATGTCGCTCAAAAGAAGACGTGGGAGTCGGGGGCGAATCCAAGGGGGGGGGCGACGGGGCGGCCGCCCCAAACAAAGTTCACTCCCTCCTCTCCCCCTTCTCGGAGGGCAATTTGACATGGGTGGACCCCCCCGGTGCACAAGAAAGAATGGGAGAATAGTATCCTTCCAAATTCCCCCCCCTTCCCCCCCCAAAACGGAGTTCTGGATCCACCCCTGGTGGAAGTTGAGGAGGCACTTTAACCTTCAAGTTGTCTCTTTTTTTTCTGTTGTTTTTTGTGCAAAAAACCCAACCACTAAGAAACATATTAAAAAACGGAAGACAAAAAACTTGTTTGTCAAAGGGCTAAAGGGGTGGTGCAAGTTTTTGGACTTTGACTTACTCACGGGAATTAATCTAGGTCACTTGTGGACGTTCCACAAGTGACGTAGATTAATTCCTGCAGTTAATTGGTTTCCTACAAGCGTGATTAATTCCCGCAGTTAATTGGGCAAAGTCCAAAATCCTTGCACCACCCCTTTAGCCCTTTGACAAACAAGTTTTTTGTCTTCTGTTTTTTAATATGTTTCTAACTAGTGGTTGGGTTTTTGTTTCTAAAGGAATAGTAGTATAAGCAGCAGTCAGCAACTGGTAATATAATATTGCCCATGAGGCAGTTTTATATGTCCCCTGGCAGGCTTCCAGAACACCCCACCCGACACACACACACATACTCGCACATACACTCCCTCTAGGACTAATGGCACAAGAAATATGATCATTTGCAAACCTGGAGTAGTCGAGGTATGAACTCTAAGATGGCAAGAATTGGGGTTAGTTTCCTACGCATTTTCACCGCATTATTCGTCATAAATTGGTGTGCACCAAAGTGATGCATTGGAAACCAATAATTAAGGTTGTCTTGTCTCATAAATTTTGTTCAGAGTCACAGTGTGTGCCGTTGTGAATTTCAACAGTTGCTGTCACACATAGAGGCTTACCATGGGGCTGCAGGAATCTTGCCGAATACAGTGTGTAGCACTGGGCATAACAGTTTGCTGTGCATCATATCTATTATTTTCGTTAGGTAATCCCTCCCCGCTCCCCTCCGATTAATTATCCGGCCCACTCTGCTTCGTGGTAATTCGGCCCATTGGGGAAAAAGGGTGCCAACCCCTGGTGTAAGGAAGGTGAATGCGTGCAGAGTTTTTTTCTTAATTATCTAGTGGGAGCAAATACAGTGCTTGCAAGCTGTTAAGGTTTAGAAGCATCAAATGTAAATATTGAAGGCATAACGTTGTCACCTTTCTTCCGTTCAATTTCATTTTGGCGCGTCCGCTTCCGCGAAATTCTGGCGGTTCGAGATTCCGAACCAGAGGCACTTTACAGAGCCTCTCTCGGATGGTAAGCTCTCATCATCTAAATAAAATTCTGAGAAGCGTTAAGAGCTTGAATCGGAAGTTCCGGAGCTTCAATTGCCACTACCGCCAGAGCAACCAACACGCGAAGCGACTATCCCGCGCGTGTCACATGCACGAGGCATTTAATTTCAAAAGCAATAAATAGCCCCAAGAACACAGAACACCGTGAAAATATATACCGTATTTTGCGGGCTATAGTCCGCGGACTATACATGATTAAAAGTTGAAATTTTAGGCAGTGCGGAGTATCTACGCGTGCAGACTATAGAGGAGTTTTGTTTTTCAATATCATTGTTTATGACGAGACTAGCGGATTTTGTGAATGAAAGAGTATGTTAATGATGATTTGCATATATAATAGGCTTGTTTGTGAGCTGAGACAGTAGACATTTGTCAAAGGGTGCCGTCTATGAGATTTTCGTGTGGGACTAAGCACCGTGTGCGGACTATGCACCAGGTGCGGCATTATGTGACCTGGTGGCGGACTATAGTCCGGAAAATACGGTACTGTAAACGACTTATTTTTCACACGCTCAATATTTCGCGATTTAGGTAAAAGCTGAGGTTTTGGAATAATTCGCGGGTTCTAATTTCCGCGACGAGGTGGGATTTCAATATAGATTTCAATCTCTTTACATTTTACCACAATTAGCGTTGTGGGGCTATTTTTCGCAAATTGTGGGAGATTTGCGAAAATTAGGTCGCTTACAGTAACACTCACAGTTTGCCAAAGACATTGCAATAGCAACACCTCCCGCATGCAGTTTCGTGATTAGGCGGGCAATTTCAGACATGTAATCGCCGCCGTGCACGTACGACGACGACCGTCAAAGGGTTGACGCAGAACGTTTTGTACGGCTGGCTCGCAGCCACTTCTTCTGACACACTCTTGCGAGAGAGGGAACATAGCGTGCGCACTACGTCAGCACTAGGCTGCACTTCGCCTCCCCGCTGATTTGGCACAAGTCCCATCTGAATGCTGACGCAGCTCCCACGTCCAATCTGTGCCTCCCGCTGGCCTCCGGCCGGTGACATGGAAAATTCAGCACTGTGAACTTGTTCCCTCATCAAAACTGGGGTGTGCGACTGCAAGAGACGCAAACTTCGCGTCCCGCCTTTTCTCTGCCAAAGTGCTAGCTTCGGTGGGGCTTTCTTTGGAAACGCTTACGCATGACGATGTTTGCCTCCGTCGAGGCATAAAATGCGTACTCGAGTTCCTCTGTGCAACATCACTGCGAAGCAGCACACAGTGCATTCTGCATTACTGATGCATTTGACACAATAGTGCAGGAAGCGGGCAAATTTTTTATCACCTTTTTTTCATGCACTTTTGGTGAAAAAAATATAGTAACCTTAATATCCCAAGAGGTAGGCTGTCTAAATTCGAAAGCAAACCAGGTGAAAATAAGGAGTAAACTAATTTTTGTGTGCAATAAAAAAAAAAAAGTTGAAAAAAATGCTAGTTTTAGATTTTGTGACCTGTGAAACTTGTGATTGCAGGGAGGGGTGATGAACCAAAGACTGTCCTTCCCAGTCACCATTGTTCACTTATCTCTCGCCGTGGCCATCTCTGCCGAGGTCATCATTGGCCAGGGCTTTGCAATTACTATATTGGTTTATCTTTTTGTGGTTTGGAAAAAAATTGTCATGCCAAAAATAGGGAGGCGTTATCTTTTGGGGGGTGCATCTCTCTGGATATTACAGTATTGTTTTACCTTAAGGCCTTTACTTTTTTGTGAATTGTAGTTTGTGTTAATTCATCCTGCTGAAGGCACCTCTTGAGAGAGAAAAATTGGTTTGTTACAAAGACGAAGATAGGCATCTGTGCATTGCACATCACATAGGCTCCCTTTGGTCTCATGTATTCCAATGGTGTGAACAACTAGTTCAGTTATTCTCATGGTCTGGTCCTATTATCTCTCACGTCATTCTTACAAGAAGCTTGAAGCTTGTTTTTGTACCGATTTTTGCGCAGCTTGTTTTGTGCCCGCCAGCTTATCACTTGGACACAAGCAAAGCCAAACATTGAATGAACTCTTTGATAAGCCACATCCTGCACCCACCTGCACTGATGCATGCAGTTTACATCTGGACGGTATCGGCACAGGATATCTTTATTTACTATTAAAGAGCTACCCTTTCCTTTCAGGTACGATCAAAGAGGGTCGACTACTGACACCAGAGAAGACAGTCGGTCGGCTCATCGGCATTCTCGAAGACCAGAAGTTTACGTCGGGCGACCACATAGATTATTACGACCCCCAGTAGGTGGTGCTAATGTGGAGATAAGCCTGGTTTTTCTCGTGCAGAGGAGCCAAGCCACCCATCTAACAGTTACGAGGCATACTGTAGCAAAAGCTTGATGTTGCATGTTGAGAGCGAGTGAGGTAATTTACTGTATCCTGTCGAGTGCTGTCTCAGCAGGGCATTTAAAATGTTTGGTGACCCTTGAGTACTATATGATACAAGAAAAATGTGTGTACTTTTGCCATTCACAAGCAGCATCCGGAAAGTAGGCAATGCTTGGCAAAAGGAAAGTAAGGTGACAATGTTTGTAAAATGCTCAATTTTCAATTATTTTTACACATCTTAAGCTTTGACGTAATGCTTTTCAATGGTAAGGTATCTGTCGTATCGTGGCACAAATTTCTGGATACTACCCTCATCCCAGAAGTCTGACGCCTTAGTCTTGAGCATGTTACATGGTCTTGAGCCAACATCTTTAGCGTCCACTGTGAAGACAGTTTGCGCTACGGAAGTTGTTTTGTAACGATTTCATGAAATAACAATTTGAAAACTTCAGTGTTGCAAGCTCAGAAATTGTAAAGCGACGTTGGTTCTCCATATAGTTTTTATTCCCTTCCTCTGGCGAGCACAGTAAGCCTACTGCTCCTCAATGCATTATGAAAATTCTCTCTCGCCCTTCGTGAAACATTCAAATTCGGTTCAGCATTGTTCTTTCGCTCATTCTGTTTGGTCGATAAATTTTTGCAGATCTGTCGACCAATATTTTGTGGTCAGGAGTGTCTGGCATTTGTCACATTAAAAAACCTTGCGACAGACCAGACTTCGGAGTTGGCAAGTACCGATATGCATTCAAGGCCGCTGTTTTTGCTTAGTTTTGTTAAATTTGAATAGCTCCAAGTTGCACTTTCAAAAATATACCTAAACATTTTGCAAAATGACGTTCGCGTGCCCAGTTTGAGGTATGTACGTTTGGAATTCGAATTTTGCAGAGCGTGCGAAATGTTTTAGTCTTTACGGCCGCACCTTGCACATGCGAGTATGCACAGAGACCGCGAGTTCTGTGTACAAGTATTTTTTTTTTTAATGAATGCCTATGAGTGCATTGTAGGATACATTTTGTAGACGTTATATTTACGCTTTTGTTGTTTCCTCTGCTTGCTGCATATCCAAGGGTGAAGCAGCTGTGAAGGCATGAGGTAGAGTCGTCTCTCTTCTAATCTTATTTTGCAAATCTATGATGTAGCTACGGCATCCATGGAACTACATAAAAAAAAGAAAACTAGAGAGTGGATTGTGGTGCATTTAATATACTAAACTGCAAAATGCATAAACGATAAATATATTTCAGAGTTGGGGTGGAAATACTATTTATGAATCTAGAACGCACAGAGTGGGTGGGGTGGTTTTCAGCTTCATGTAACTGTTAAATGTGGAGATAAGGGATTCTTTGTGGCAGAAATTCATAACCCCGCCAGCATCGAAGCAAACGCGTCTGCAAAAAGGGAGAGAAAAAAAAAGAAAAGGCAGTGGGTATGGCAACAGGAACATTGGTAACGAGTGGGGACCAGCTGCAACCCACGCAGCACTAGGTTGGCGGTCCAAGCGGCACTAGGACTGGACCGATAACAACACCTGCCTGCCGGAACCATGCCATGAAACATCCATCAAATTCTACATCCGTTAAAAAAAGGCTGCATCCATTCTGTAAAACGGCAGAGGTTCCCGAGCATTTCTGGTTTCGTAATGAAGAACTCTGTCACCGGATAAACGAAAAGCTTCCCAACAAAATTTGGCAGGAAAATTAATGTCACGTGAGCTGACATAACGGGATCTAGACAAATCCAGGTTCCCCGCTAAATTTAGCGGAAAAATCTATGTCACGTGACCTATGCATCAATTCAGTTTCCCTGCTAAATTTAGCGGAAAAAATTGACGTTCTGTTACCTATGCATCTATAGACGTCCTTGCAAAAGCCGCGCGTCACGAACAACCGATTACTATGGAAGTTCTTCATTAGCTCGCCTGTGTTTTTACCCTTTCTTGGATAAGGAATAATTTTTAAAAAGACTTCACCCCAAACTTTCTTGCGGATGTCCAACAACAACTGAACAACAACATCGCGATGTTCCCAGGGAATATCTTAGATGACGCTCAAAAAATATCGATAAGCAGTAATGAAACTTTTGAACGCGTAAAATTTTTCTTCCATGGCTCTACATTTTTTTTTTGCAAAAAGTCAAATTTAGGGGTTTTTACGTGCCAAACCAACGACGGGCATGTGGCACGCCCCAGCGGAGGACTGAGGATTAATTTGGACCACCTGGGATCTTTTGACGTGCAACCGAAAGCTCGGCCATACGGCGCCTCCTCCGCAATAAGCCTCCGTCAGATTGCGGGCACCTCGGCCGGGATTCGAACCCGCCACATGGGGATCCGTAGGCCAGCGCTTCCGCCTCCGGAGCCACCGAGGCGGACTTACATTTTCTTTGCATTGAAACCTATAGACAACATTCACAAAACGGTCAATTTCTGCTTTTCTTGACAAAATATCGGAATGTTCCCGAGGACTGTAATTTCTAGGGTATCACGGAACGTTTTTTCCTTGAAAACTTTTTATTCCACGTAATGTCCCAGAAAGGTGCCCATGTGAGCACGTGGGACGCGCAGTAAGTACTAGTAGGCGCTAAAGTTATAGCACTCGCGCTACAGCAGGCACAAGCTGGGATGAAACGGAAAAACCGCGCCGGCCCGTTATCGCACCAGTGGCCTGCTCCTGTTGCAGGTGCTAATTGACAGGCGCGAAGATGGGAGAGCGCAGTTAACTCGCTTAGCATGCTTCTCCCACATGCTCCAAGTCCTTCTAATACTGACTGATTTAGTGGTTTTCCATGACGCTCATCAAGGAAGTTTCTAATTAGAACCATGCGTTTAATTTTCAATAGTAAGAACGTCAATTAACACATTTAGGTTAATTAGCTCGCAGAAAGCTCGAACTCGGTGAGAATATGACGATAGCAGCTGGGATAGAACGCGGAAGTTTGAGAACATGCATGACGTTACCTAGATCAAAAGACAATTGAGAAATATGAAATTTGTCTGAGCCGACGTCCACCTGAGCATCGTCAAAACGAGGAATGCGATTGAGGGCGCCTGTAGTACAGATTCCAGTGAAAAACATTTGTCAGCAAGAAAGAATACAATATTATCTCTTTTCCTGAGAAGTGTTTTTCACTGATATACATGCCACGTGCATCCACAATCTCAGTTATTTTTTTTTTTTTAACGATATTATGGACGCCGGTTTAAAGAGAAATTTCAACTTAATGTTCTCGAACATTCTTAGTTTTTTCTTTTTTTTTTTAAGTAAGGTGGCACATGGTGTTAACCAGTCAAATAAATTATTTCTGAAGCCAAGCGATGCCGAACGGTATCACCAGAAGGAAGCTCATCTGAATGGCATAAGCATTTCTATCATTTCTGCACGAATTATCTTCTACCAAAATAAAAGCCCCAAGCAGAAAACTGTCATCTAAAGAGATTTCTGATATCTAGATGAAACATCAACGACAATATAAATTTTGTAGTTTTATTCAGGTAACGCAAGCACGCAGACACGGACCAGCGGAAAATGTTACAACAGTCATTATTTCGTTTTATTCACGTTGTACTTAGCTTGCAGGATATATTATCTTATTTCCTTCGAAACGTTGAACCGCACTAACCTTGCTGATAAAACGGCGGTATCGCTGACGGTGTAAACGTTGTAACTTCCTTCTCTTATCAATGGGTTCATATATATATATGCATTTGGAAAGACAGGTGGGATAGCATAGCAGCTGTGCTTTAGGTCTTCAATCGGCCGGAAGCTGTTGTCATTGCGGTTGAGTAGTAGAAGAAGCAGCAGAAGCAGAGGACAGACCGGCCTCTGGGAAACGCGAAAACATGGCCGATCCGAGTGACTGCGGGAAAGCCCCTTCTGGGGCAAAAAGTTCCTAATCTTCGTAACAGGCGCTAGCGGGGGCATAGGAAGGGCCATAGCGGTCAGTTTCGCCAAGCACGTAGTCCCAGGCTCGCTGGTCGTCATCACGGGCCGAAATACGGCTGGGCTGGAGGAGACGAAGCGCTTGATCGGCGACCTCGGACGCGACGTGAACGTCGTCGTCGAGACCTGCGATCACGCACGAGCCTCGTTCAGGGACTACCAGGGACTTCTGCGACGAGCTTCGACCCGAGTTGAGAGTCCGGAGAGAGTTGTGCTCGTGCACAACGCCGCGACGACCGGAGACATCTCGCAGTACGCGGTGTCGTACGACGACGAGCGAGTGATCGACGACTACTACCACCTCAACTTGACTTCGGTCATGACGCTGACCGCGGCTTTCCTCCAACACTACGGCGCCGACTCGAGGCCATCGCGAACGATCGTCAATATCACGTCGCGTGCGGGGGTCGAGGCAATGGGTGGAGCTGCTCTCTACTGTACAGGTGAGTCTTTAGACAGGGGATCGGCCTGCCTTTCAGGTATGGCGACACTGGCTTACGCTGAAGATGAGAAATTAAGCCAGTGCAGTAGTACTGCTAGCCTGGGATCTTTAACTGTAGCGGTACACATTCCGATCGAAAGGGGCAGAGGTGGAGATTGAACCCAGGATCCCTGGGTACCACGGTCGTCACGTCCGTGAGACGTCTGTGGTTCATGAACGGGACACTGAACAAAACATCTATAGGAAAGTCCCCTGCGACTGACCGCCTTGCTCGAATCTAGGTCTAGTTATCTGGGAGCTAATCGGGTAGAAACAGAGGGAGAGGAGGAGAGAGAGCGCGCGGGGCTGGCAACGAGCTCTGTTTGAAATGATTGGTGGGTAGACGCTAGACTAGCTGTCTTTGTCTCTTTGACCTCGTTCGAATAGATGATTAGAGACAAAGCCAGCTAGCTTTGCGTCTGCCCACTTAACAATCAAGTCAGAGCTCGGCACTCGTCCCGCGTGCTCTCAAATCATCTTCCTTGGTCATGAATTAATGTCATTGTTGGTATTCTTGCAGTCAAGAATGATTTAAGGTGACTTCAGTTAGTGTATTGCTGACTACAAGAATATTGTGAGAAGGTTCAATATTGGGAGTTAATTAAGCTCTCTGTAGACACATTACATTATTGACGAGTCAAGTATACTGTTTTTGTATGAGTTTTAGTAGTCACGTTGAAAAACGATAGCGAAAAGAATCCAAGCATGAAATACTTTAGAGCAGTGGTTCTCAACCATTGATGTTCCGCGGACCTCCTGTGGATCGACGGAGATGGTGGAGGACCCTGTTCGTGGCGAGGGGAAAAGAAACGTATAGGCTAATTAGCATAATGATTTAATAAATGGATATACAACTAAGGGATAGTATAAATTGGACTTCTTTCATTGACATACACACGAGAGAACTCACTTGAAAGTTGGAACGTTTCTTCCAATCTAAGAAAAAAAAGAAAGACAACTTTTCTTGCCCGGCTTGACAGATGAGGCAGGGCTTCGCGGACGCCTAGAATTCCTTCGCGGATTCCCATTTGAGAACCACTGCGTTAGAGAAGTAGGTGTAGTCATAAAACAACTATTTGATATAGCTACTGAACAATAAATGTGAGTCTCGAGTCAAATAAGCTAGTGGAGGTCATTGGTAAAACACTCTACCACTTCACTTAAAATATACTAGAGTCACGAACACGAAATTTACTGATTCATGCTTCTTAGGATGTTTGTATAAGCATAATTAGCACAATTGGCTTCACAATTAATGGGATACTTCAACGAAATTTGAAATATACCCGTGGTGTGCAGAAATAGGCTGAATATGATTTACAATATCAGTAAATGACAATCGAACGTTTGTATTTTGAGCCTGATGGCTGTATTTTTCGTTATAAACGGTCCACGCTGGCAAGCGCTCGGAGAGCAGCCAGCGGAGAGCACGTCACATCCGGTGCAATCGTGACGTAGTTTGTCTCGGGATGAGCAAAGCTGTGGCGAGGCTGCCGTCGTCGGGATGCCCCATAGCCGTTCCAGCCACCGAAGCGGTCGAAGCACGCCAGCGATCGGGCCACCGCAACTAAACGCAAAGCTGCTTTTGTGTGAATTTTGAGTGACGGGTTAATCTTCTACAATCTTTTAAAGGGAGAATACCGACGTCAGGGATACACAAAAGAGAGTCTCGGGAAGACGGGAGTTCCTCCTTCCCGTCTTTTCTCGGGGTGACCGTAGAGCTGTCGGGATTGACGTCAGGTTCAAAGCTTGTATAGTTCTAGGCGAGACAGTTATCGTCAATACCTGTCAAGGTCCCTAGACGGCGCATTCCGAACGAGGCTCTTTGCTAATCGTTTAATTTGTTTTAAATTCCTTTTCGTGTCTTCTTTAACAAAATGTTGGTGGTCGGATGTAATACTGCTCCACTGAACACGTACGACCAAAAAATAAGCGCCGAAATTTCGTTGTACTATATATCCCTTTGAAGGTAAACCGATGCGGTTCTATTTGAGAAGAAACACGTCTTTATTTGGCCTTCAAGATCATGAATACCAAAGTCATATTTCAGATTGAGATGCGCCAAGAGCCACAACTGCACTTTCAAAATATCACTGAAGCCTTCCCGGCACGTTCAGTGGCAGGGGAGAATTGTGACGTATCATACCGAGATCTCAGCATTTCCGCGGCTTCCCTTACCCGAGCAATCGAAAACGCTGCACGCATTCCCTCACAAGCGGCAAGCGCAAGGCAGTTGAAACTGTAGTGTTGTTTGTTACCGGCAGGGGTCGCTCTTAACACGACTAACACAACACGTAACAGTGAGGCAGCGCACTCTATGATAGTGTGTATGACCTCTGGGTATGACGTCACACCCAGCGGTTTGTTTTTCAGTTTTTTTCGCGTCTGTTGATACGTTCGAGTCAAATGCTCGTGATAATTCAGATTCACAAGTCAAAAATACGCTAGAATTCACCTCTAGCTCGTTGGTCTCAAGAACCTCTTCAGCTTCCCTTTGACACAACGGTGCCCAGAAAAACCGGTATGGCAAATTTCAGCACATCACTAGGGAGTTTTCGTAGACCGTTTTCCCACTTCCGCTACGCTCTTCGGAACGAAGACGCCGCTACTGCGCATGCGGGACGCTATAGCCTTGCCTGCAGAGTCCCAGTCTCCAGATCTCGTATAGCGGGTTGCGGAGAATGTTGCGGGACAGCGGAAACGATCTACGAAAACTCCCTACTGAAAGGACGTGATACTGCACTGCGACATTTAGCTTATTTTCTGTGGCAGGTTTTCGGAGCACGAGTGACCACAAGTACTCAGGTCAAGTTGTGTGGTGCTGCAAGTATGTGGAGCAGAATTGCTTTCTTGTGCAAATCTACAACGTGTCTTCATGAAAGATTTAGTTTTTTTTGTTTTGTTTTAGCAAATATGAATTACGGATTGCCGAACGCTCATTTTCGGCACTATGGACTAGCCGTTATGCTATTCAAAAGTTATACGTGATTTTCTGAAATGTTCAATGGTAAAATGGGGCCCGTTTTCGCCCGTTTTCGGTAACTGGTAGAGAGCTCAGTCGGCCGCCATTTTTCAACTGAAAATTTCAGAAAACCATTCATAACTTTTGAATAATATAACGGTTAGTGCTGAAACGTATTGGTATCTGGTTCGGACCGCTAGTGCTACATTTGAGTGGCGAATCGAGGGAGGGTTCGGCGAAGCGTAGTTTGGTTTTGCGGAAAAAAAACAACAACAACAAGAAAACACAACATTTTTTGGAGACACCTTGCACATTTGTACAAAGAAAATCCATGGAGTAATTTAGTTTGCCAGCACGCGATAGGTACCATGGAGACACCTTTGCCTGATCCGAATGAGTCATGACGCATATGCTATTAATTGTTTTAAAGTCTTATACAACAACATTAAAAGTTGCAAGAGCAACTGTTAATTTTCCTGGCATTTCATTTACATTTGCACATAGAGCATTCGGTGAGACCACATGTTTAAAAGACAACAGTGTTTCTCTAATCGTTGAGAGATGCTGTAGAGATAATTGTTTAGGCTTACAAGTTCATCACCTATAGCCTGTAGGTTATCAACTGAAAGGAAGTCATCATCCAGAGCCTACACTCTAAAAAAAAGGGGTAACACGTTACACCTCTTTGTCCCATATAATACACCCCAAAACTTCAGTTCGATCTACCGTGCCTGTAGTCGAACAGACGGCCTCAAATTTTACGAGGGGCTTGATAACAGTGCGATACAACTTATTAAATAGCTAAAGTACGCATCAAAGACCACAGAAAGAAAATACTGAGGTTTTGCAGTAAAGCCAAGAAAACCCGATTATTTTTTTTTTGTAATCAATAACACGTACATTAGCTATTTTAGTAAGTTGTACCACACGGCTATCAAGCCCCTCGTAAAATTTGGGGCCGTCTGTTCGACTGTAGGGTGCTGTACGTCAAATTGAAGTTTGGGGGTGTCTTATATGGGACAAAGGGTGTAATACTACACCCTTTTTTCTGAGAGTGTAGATTTAACAAGTCAAGCCATGAGAGCGTTGGCAGTTTAATGGCGGACGCCTTCAGCGCGCAGATTGGTCGCAAGTGCGCATGCGTTGCGTTGTCCATTGGTGAGGAGGAGAGAAGACGGAGAGGCGGAGGCACTAGCAGACGATCAGCGCTTTCCTCACCTCCTCGCAGCTCAGTATTGCAAACACGGCCCGGGAACCACCTGACCCCGATAGGGAAGTTGAAAACACTCTGAAATCTATACACCTTTTCTACGTGGGCGCCGCCATCTTTAATTCTGGAACTTCCTGTATGCGTGAAAACATCCCTTTCTTCTCGCCTCGACAGTAGAACGGGTTAACATTTTATTTGCAACCGTCAGTCGTTCTTGTTATGACTTTTCTATACTTTTTTACTTGTTCGGGGCTGTAATCTCTTGCTTTTTGTTCGGAACCATGCCGGATACGGGGACAACGTGGCTGGGTGCGAGGCTAAACGAAGAAGGTGTATACAGCACGCTAAATCGTCATTCCGCAAAAAAGGAAGAAAAAAGAAGAAAAAAAGAAAAAGAAGTACGAATGGCTTTAAAAAGTTGCCCGTGCGAATAAACCACGTTGTCCTATCTACAGCAGGGCTCGGCAACCTTTTGCTTCAGCGAGCCGGATTAATCTGGGTGGTGCAGCTATATAGACTGCATCCCACACGGCGCGGCTCAGTGGACATGTCGACCAGGCTCTCCGTGCTTTTCGCCATTGCGCTGCTGTCGGCGCGCGCTCGTTGTTGACGTTGTAGAGACACTTTTAGCTTTGTTTGTGCGTCGTATTTCTTGCTAACGTATGTCGTATGTTATGCCCGACTATTTGAGCTCGCTACCCGAACCTGAACGGCGGCGGTATCGAGACGAACTGTGCTTGGACGGCGTTGCCTTAGACGATTCGTAGGACGTAAACAAGGCCTGCTGGAGTTCCGACGTGAAGTTGCTGCCATCGACGTCGATGGCTCACGTCGTAATTTATTTAGTTTCTTCGCCAAGCCAGTTCACGGCATACACGGTGCAGGCGTACAAGTCGCTCGAGGCCTACGATTACTTCGAGCCGGTTTCCGCCCTGCTGGCGGGATCAGCACAGTGAATCAGCAGACTGTGGGTCTGCGGAAGTGTATTTATTAATTGATTAAATACACACAGCAGGTATGATATTTTTCGCACACTCATGACCACAAGGCACGACAAGTGGTACCGCTTTGTCCGTTCTGCCGCCAAACTCTTTCCGCTTGGTAGCACGGGCGTAGCCCACCGACGAGCGCTTGGCCGGTGCTTTGTGCGCGAACACCGTGGGAACAAAATCTGGGTGGTCTCGATCAGACGACGGTTTCCCTGTTCATGAGCAAGCCTCGGGACGGAGATTTAAATGGAAGCCACACTTGACTTCAAGAAAGTGCTTGCCGCACAAACGATCGTCCGCGAGAGGCGACCATTCTTTTCGATTTACGGATATTATCCGCCTTCTGCGCCTCTCAGATTCCGCCGGGAACTTGTGGAAACTCACTCAGATACTTTTGCTGTACCTTTCGGTGCAATTAACGGCTACACAGCTTTGCGGCATGCTGAACTGCTATGACGTCCATGGAAAAACGTGCGCCCTTCTGTCCACACCACCCGCCTCCAGCGCGATCGCAGCGCCGCCGCAGCTCCGTGACGTCAAGCCCGCGTATACAAAGACTGCTCGAGCATCCTTTCAGAAAGATATTTGATGCTTAATAAATATAGTGCTTTCCACTAAAACGTTTTGGAGGTGTTCCATTTGTTATTCGCAAACGCAGGTATGACTTTGTGGTCTTCATCCTGGAAGCGTATGTTTACATATATAAACACTGCAATCAAGGTTGCCGCGAGCTTTCGTAGAGTTCAAAACTGTTTCAGGAAGCCCAGCCTAACTTCTTCACAAAGTTAGTAACTGCACGTTCATTCTTCGACATATTCTTTGTTTGGTGATTAGCGAGATCTACCTTTTAAACTTGACTGAGGTCTGTCGTATAAATTCTGAGAAATGTTGAAATCAGCGAACCTGAATTCGAACTCCTCGTTCGCATCGCGTACTATCTCAGAAAGACTCTTCATTTTGTAGAATAGTATGCTCGTTTCTCCTACGAATATCCCCCTAGAGTAAAATTCTAGAGACTCCTTGTTGATAGAGACTTCTGTGTGTTAAAATAACTCGAGCTCCAGCTGGAAATCTTTAACTTTTGAGACCATCGCCGCCACAAGTTTCCATTTCCTTTTAAATCTTACGTTCAGGTCACTAAGGTGACGTGAAAGATGAGCCATTAATCCCAAGTCGCATGCCCAATCAGCATCAAGGAGATCCTGCAGAAACATCCTTCCACAAAAAAAAAAAGAAGAAAATTAGCGATTTCTTTTTTGCAAAACTAAAAAAGCCGCAAATTTCTTGTTTTATTTATCCATCTGACATATACTGAATGTGGTACTGCACACTTCCATAGTACGTCTCTATCTGCGACACAAACTGTTCAAAATGTGAATGGTGCAAACCCTGATTCCGAACAACATTTATGCTACGTACGACGACTTCAATTCTCGATTCCCAATGCGTCACTTTGGCGCACAATTGCTGATGAACATCGAACGTGCATAGGAAACTAACCCCCACGAGTGCCGCTTCGAAGTTAATACGCCCGATTACATCAGGTTTCTAAACAACCATATTTTATGGGAAAGAGGGCGTTTTTATAGCGTGCCGGGGGCCACATAATATTGCCGCGTAGGCCACTGGTTGCCGACCCCTGATATACAGGATCTACCATCTAGTTGTTGTCAACTTTCACAGAAGGTACCACGAGTACCATCTGTGCTCTGAAAGTGTGTTGTTTGTAACAAAGTTAATGCAGGTGTCGACGTACAACAGGTACTTACCAAATCACCTACCTGCAATGCAGCTCGAATGAGAAAAAGCTTTGTACTATTTGACGTAATCATCAGATTCCACACCCTCAGGATTCATTCCAGAAAACATTCTACTTTCTTTTCCTTCGATCAGTCAGAAACAGTAATTTCTTAACGCTCCGTCAACAGAAATCCTCGGCAGGGCCGGATCAAAGTTGCAATATGTAGCCTAAATCTGACATCCAAAGACCCTTTCCCTCTTTGATCAGGGGGTGAAAGAACGTCTTGCCAGAAAACTCCTTTAGGCAGTAAAGACCTCAGAATTATGACTCTTAGATGGCTTTAAGGGCAGGAAATGGGCATGCTGACTTCGAAGGTTGTTACATATCACAAAATATAGGATGTGTGTTTTGCTCAGAAGCACCGTTGCTATCTTTATTGCGTACCCCTCATCAGCTGCCCACTTTCCCCATCTCGCCTTGACGGCATTGTCAGGCTTTAGCTTTCATTTTTGTTAAACTTTGTGTTTCACTTCGTTTGTTAATGGAATTAGGAAAATATTGCTGGCACTGAACTTACAATTTTATGCACTGTATCGTTTTTTTTTGTGTGTGTTTCAAAAGCACAGAAAATGTATATTCTTCGTAGAAGCCGCTTGCTATCCTGGGGCATTCATGATGGCGCGGGAGAGTGCGGTAGAGCAAAAAATAGAGATGTATACAAGTGTGCGCGTCCAAGGAGGAAGAGGAGGAGGGGGAGGGGGAATGCAGAGCTCAGCGGAGGCTACGCGCCGATGATCCCTGTCAAGAGACACCTGGCACAACGTCACGGCTCTCATAGGAGTCCGTCTCTGGTTGGGTTCTTTGCAGCTAACCCAAACGGACCCAGAAAGTAAACTGCGACAACGCGCTTTTATTCCGCGTGCGTCCGTTTGCCTGTATTTTTAGCGTTTGACTGCGCTTTGACACCGATTAAACTGCGTGAGAGGCGCCTTACTATCCTGGGACGATCGTGATGGCGGCGATTGTGAGAAAGCAAGAAATAAAGGGGGGGGGGAATGTACGCGCGCGCCGGAGGGAAAGGGATATGTGGCAATCTTTCTCAGCAGTCGGTGATATATAGTGCATCACTGTCGAGAACTCTAACTGTCACTGTCGCGCGTCAATAGCAGACGAGAATAGGTTTTTCGGTCACCTCCTAATTATTTCTTGATTTGTTTCAGTTTCGATGGTGTAAACTTAAGAACTGACCAGTACATATAGCGTCAAGCCCATAGGCCCCTGGATTTAATTTTAGCCGTCAGGAGGCTTTAGAGCCAAACTTGCGCCAAGAGATTGATTGGACCACACTCCGAAATGAACGCTCATGCGACGCATACGATGTATCTTCCACTTGGTTGTATCTTTAAATTCCTTCTTCAGCCTTCAGCCTAAAGAAGGCCGCCATTGGTTTGGCACAGATACCATACACTGAGATAATGATAGTGATCAAAGTTGCCAGACGAGTGAATTTAAAAAAAAGGGAAAGATGTTTTGTAGTGCCTTCGTCCATTCCGCCTTTCATGTTGCTTTCCCTTATCCCCAGTTTATTGTTCATAACTTTCTTCTTTTTTTTTTTTGTCAGGCAAGGCGGCGAGAAACATGTACATGAAAGTGGTTGCTTTGGAAAACCCGTCTGTGTCTGTCCTCAACTACGCTCCCGGCCCCGTGGACACCGCCATGTTTGCGAATCTGAAGAGAGGAACCAAGGAATGTGAAGCATTGCACGACAGTAAGTTCGCCGAAATTCGGCGTCTGTCGCCAGGCACCTTCACTATCGCTTCTGACAGACAAAGGGAAGGGGAAATTTTCCCACAAAGCACATCTAGCTTATGTTTTCGGCGTAACAAGTTTGGGTGCCAAATAATAGTGATTTTTCATGTAAGTAGAGTGTGTATGCTCCAATTGCATTGAGTAGATACTAGGACACATTAGGGTGCTTTCAGGTGCACTTTGCTGAGGGCGATGATATCTGACCATTTTGTTCCGGACGCATTTGTTTCTTTTTGGTCCCTCAGCGCAAGCAAGCGCGTCTTCCTGAACGAGCACTTGGCATTGGCAGTGCTACGGCGGCATTTTGTGACCGACTACTTCTGTAAGGCTGTCCAAATATATAGATATGTATACACATTTCAGGGTTTTTTTTTACCACAAACATAAACTACGCATCGCCGAACGGTCATTCTCCGCGCGAAGATTGCGCTATAGAGGTTCGAACCAGATTCCAAAGTTTCAGCAAGAGCCGATATTTTATTGAAAAGTTATAAGTGATTTTTTTGAAAATGTCATTGGGAAAATGGTGGCCGACGGTGCTCTCGAAAACATGGAGCTATGCCGCCAGAAACTGAAAAAGGGCGAAAATGGGTCCCATTAGCTCCTATTGAAGTTTGCAGAAAATCACTTATAACTTTTGAATGAAATATCGGTTCGTGCTGAAACTTTGGCATTTGGTTCGGACCATGAGCGCTACGCCTTTGGGCGGAGAGTGAGCGTTCGGCGATGCCTGTAGTTTATTTTTGCGGCGAAAAAACAAAAATAAAAACCTGTAACTTCTTTTTAAAGAAAAAAAGCATTTGGCATCTTTTTTTCTTTTTTTGTGTGCTTGTGTCTTGTAGTATTTGATGCCGACATCACGCGTTCCTGAGAACAATACACAGAAATAGCCGGTCACAAAATGGTCAATGCCAAGAGATCGTGCCGGAAGACTCACTTGCTCGCGCTCAGAAGCAAACAAACAAACAAAATCTTGAGGATCGAAATGGTCCAGATGTTATCACCCTAAGCAAAGCGCACATGAAGGTACACTAGGGGACACCGACACACCATGCACACCTGCGACCCGTGCATCCAATATGGCTGCTTAATTTGCCATACATGGCCATGGCTCAGCCACATCCTGTAATGTATTCAAGGGAAGAGCGTCAGCGTTCGGTTGGAACGCGAGTCCCAGCCGAAGGCTGACCTTGTCAGCACAGTTTGTCTTGTGCAGCTGACAGCTGACAGCGTGGACACAAGCAAAATGTAACATTGAATGAACTCTGCGATTAGCGTACGCACTGCCAGTGACGCGTGCGCTTCATACACCAGACGCGCCGTTTACAAACAAGCCCGTGTGTTGCCCCATGGCGCGTGCGCGGAAACCAGATTCGCGTCTGCACATGCGCCGTGGCGACAGCAGCGCCACCGCAGCGGTGTGACGTCAGAGCCGCATGTTGGTCCAGTGTCAGTGCAGGTTGTTCTCGCTCTTTTCAGGTAGGATCAGGGACGGCCTACTTCTAACGCCGGAGAAGACCGCCGGTCGGCTCGTCGGCATTCTCAGGGACCACAAGTTCACGTCGGGCGACCACGTCAGTTATTACGACCCCGAGTAGATGGCGCTGACGTGGAGCAGATAAGACTGCTTTTCTCGTGCAGAGAAGCCGTACACCCCATGGAACGGTTACTACAGGCCTTGTGGTTACAGAGAAGCACGAAAAAGGCAGGATGGAAAGCGAATTAGATAATTTACTAGATCCTAGTCGAGTGCTGTATCAGGAGGGCATGGCATTAAAACGTTCGGCGACTCCTGAGTACTGTGTGAGATAATGGGCATTTCCTCGTCGTATCTGAGTGTAAGGATACACGGTGCCATGCTAATGTGCAATGGTTTAAAGGCAGAGCGAGAAACTGTGTGCGTGTAGGCATTTTTTGTTTGTTTGAATGAATGCAAATGAGGACGCTGTAGGGTGCAATTGTTTACGTTATATTTGCGCTTTTGTTTCCTCTGTTCGCTGCATACACGAGGGTGAAGTAGCTGTAGAAGGCACGAGGTAATGAGTCATCCTTCTACTAGTTACATTTTCAAGTCTGCGATTTAGCCATGCCGTCGGCAAAACTTCGCTTCTAACAAAAACACAGAGAGAAACAATCAATGTACGGGATAGTTTGCATTGCGAAAAGCTTTTGAGAGATGATTGTGGTGTACTAAATTTAAATGGCAAAATATATTAACAAGAAACATATGTCAAGGCTAGGGTAGAAATACTATTCGTGAATGTAGAACGGCACAGAGCGGGCGCGGTGGTTTTCCTTTTTGTGTAACCGCATCGAACGTCGAGATACGGGATTCTTTATGGCAGCATATTTCATGCCCCCTCTCCCACAAGTATCGAAGCGGAAGCAGTCGTAGAAAGGTTAAAATAAAAAAGAAATAGGAGATGGGTATGATGGCAGCAGGAACATTGGGTAACAAGTGCTTAACTGCTGTGATCCACGCAGCGCTAGGTTTTTTGTGTTTTATTATTTTTTTGGTTGCCTAGACTGACAACGGAACACCTGCAATACCAGACAACGCTATGAAGCAACCAAAAAATTTTCCATCCGTAAAAGAAGGAGAAAAAAACCGTCATTGTGCAAACTTTCCGACAATCGTTTCTGGTTCCACGATGAATCCTTCATTTTAGATTGCTGAGGCCGAGCTCTGTCGCCGGGTGTAAACTCACGAAAGCAACGCGAGGTCTATGTATATTCGATTGATATCGAACGATACTGAATTTGATAAAGTTCTGTCTTTCTTTTTTTTTATTTAAGCCCACTAGTGACTTTCCTACATTGTGTGCGAACTGCGAATATTGGTTTGAATTGAATATAAAGTAATTTGTACTTAAATGTTACCCGAGCCTCCACCAGTCGGCACGCCCGCTCGTGCCGCCACTAAGCCGCCACTGCTGACCTCGAAATTTGATCGCACGCCTGCTCTTCCAGCCGACAGGAGCCATCGCTTTCAGCCGCTATCGTCCAGTGGGCAAAACGTGCTCAGCAGTAGCTTGCAAAACCTGCTGCGAGTCGACATTAATTAATTAAGGTCAG
>JAZHYW010047238.1:0-10807 GCA_037355805.1 Ixodes ricinus
TGTGATTCCATTTCACAAAGTACTACTCAACAGCTCTACGTCTTCGGATTCGCGAAATGTTGAATATTATTTGTGTAATCTTAATTTAAACATCAGCCGATACCGAAACCGAAACTTCGGTTGCGTCAGAGCAACATTGGTCCCGTGTCCTCAGAGTCATGGCCACGTCACGTCGAACCACGTGGTCTTGTGACGTTCGCAGGCGCGAGGTACAGGACACGCGACGCGGGCAGGTCGCTTCGCATGGCGTGGACGGTGATGGCCCGGGGGAGAGGGGAAGGGGAGAACACGAAAGAGGAGAGGGGGAGCGGAGAAACCGGACTTGCGATAAACGCGCAGGGCAGCGCAAACTAGCGCATCCGCGTTACGGTGATCACGTGGACGCCGTAGAGCCAACACCGGGAGGAGAAACTCATGACGTCATCGTTCAATTTCGCTCGAGAAGTAAAAACAACCAAAACGTGAGAATGACGTAGTCATGCCTTTGGCGTAGTGGTTCAACGTTGGCCGCTCCAACCCCGTCGCATTGACTGCGCTGACGATTGCGCCTCACGTCGCACGCTAGAGTTGGCAGATTTCGGCGACTTGGCTCGTTTGAAAGTTTGCTGGCCAGTTTATTAAATATATAGACGGAATTAGATCGTAATATTTGACATGGGGTCTTCCTATATGATACTGAAGAGGGCTGCATAGTTTTCTAAATATCAAAAATGAAGCGGAGTTGCCCTTTAAGTTTAGCGGGGAAACTCACGGACGGACGGATGGACGGATGGACGGACGGACAAACTTTTGCAATTAGTGGGCTTCGTTAAAAGCGCTCCAGGCTTCAAAAAAGTGAGATATTTCTTTTAGTTTCTAGGTAGGTCGTAGACGTTTTGGTTTTAACCTCTTAACCGTTTTGGACGACCCAGGCTCGTTCATAGCTTAGCTTTCGTTTGCGGCGCTGCCCACAGATGGCGGCACGTGTTTTCTTATTGCACGCCTTTTATTAAGGATGGCGACCGATTGTGCAGACACGTGTGGCCGCGCGTGCAATAAATGAAGAAAAAAACAGTTTAGGATCAAAAACTGTCAAAAAAATATAAAGGATTAACCGCAAAAAACAAGAAAGAAATAAACAAACTGATAAACATTCGTTAATGTCAACATGCAAAATTGATTGAAAAAAAAGAAGCAAACGACCACAAGTGTGCTGCGATTGACACCGGTAGCTGTTTCGTTGGAGAAGATCATGTTGAAGGAGATTTGCCTGCAGATAGTGTGCTATACACAATGTTTGCAATGTGTCCTTTGCTTTCAGTGGAACTGATGTACGAGACGTGTGGGAGATGTGTGCTTTGGTGGAACGATTGTGCGAGATGTTGCATGTGTTGGAGAAGGACACATGACGTGCTTCTTTGGGCGGTTCAAGCGCTCTTTTCTGAACATGGGCGCTCGTGCAATTCATGGAACTCTTCGCTCCTCTAGGACTGTTCTTGTCAGTACCTTCCTATTTCGGCTCGAAGCCTTAGTTTTCCCCTGAAGTCTTCACCGATAATTACCGTCTGTAGAGCCCATTCGAAACAGATCACCGAAATAAACAATTTTTTTTAAATAAATAAACCTTGAAAAACATCTGCCGGTTTTTCTCATTATTAAACACCGGAAAAATCTCAGCTTTTGTATAGCCTACTTAAGGTCGTTCTTGTCGCAGGTGGTCGGGATGGCAGCGACGCAGATGCACGAAGCGAGATTCTGAGGTAAGTTGGGGTAGAAAACTCGGTCAGCTCCGTGGTTTCCTCTTTGCTGGCTGCGGAGGAGGAAAAAAACAATGGAGACACTTCGCTAGACTTTTTATTTAATTTAATTACTTTTATTTACGTCAAAGGCATTTGATGATGTATTACTTGAGGGGGGGGGGGCAGAATCAAAAGGGACGTATAGTCATTGTGATGACATATACAAAAGCAAAACAAAAAAAAACGAACAGTTGATACAGGAATTTCTTAACGCCAGACTACTAAAACCCAAACTTCAAATTGAATATACAAAAATTTCATAGAAGCAATAGAAGCATGAGCACAGTGCTTGAGTGGAAATTGAATGGCCATGCTGTGATTGACATTAGAAAAACAAAAGAGAAAATAACTAAAAGAATCTACGCAGCTTTGGCTTAAACAATATATAATCGGGTTGAGTCACTACGTGTGCGGGGAGACTGTTCTAATATTTTATACGCAATGATAGTGGAAAGAACATGAAGAAGTTAGTACGAGATTTCATTGGTTCAACTTTGCATGTCTGATCAAGCCTGGGAGATATGAACCGCGCAGGTATACAGGAAGATGTCCACAAAGTGCTTCGCTGTAGTGATTTTGATGGAAAAACATAAACGAGATATCTTATGTCGATTTCCTAAAGGAGTTAGTTCCAGGTTTCTCTTCAGCTATGAGACACTTGTTAGGGAAACGTACTCGCGGCAGATGCAACGTGCGGCCTTGTTTTGTAAAGTTTCTAAGTAATAATAATAGGGTATATAATAATAGATATTGATGTCATGCTAGGACATATTCGAAGGTCTTTCTTGGCACGGAATAATGTTCATTAAAAACAGAACATATCAAATAACACGACAAATTGGAATAGACTTTCATTTTTCTTGGAACGAGCGCTGAATATGAATCCAGTATCATTTATGCGGTTAAAAAGCAGTTAGCAGCGTGATGTAGCGAGAGATCGCAAGTTAGATTAAATGACGTCAGCTAGCATATTTAGTATCAGCAGCAATTCCAGAAGATGCATTTTTGAGAGCGATGACGTTGCTGTTCTCGAGAATGGGAAATGCGTCTTCTACACGTGCTGTACTTGATGATAGTGGTGAGACAAACTAGGTTATAGTCTCACTTTTACTTGGTTTAAAAAGAGAGTACTGGAAATATGAAGATTTTTCTCATTTGTAACACTTAATACGCGGCATTAACTCAGGTTCATTTTCATTTGCCACGTCCGCTGACTTCATTAAGATCATTTTGAAAGATGAAATGATCTGCTCGAGATAAATGTTTCCGGTATAGCGCACAACCGTCAGCAAAGTCTAATGGTTGATTGAATGTTTGATGGAAGGTCATTAATATATATCAAAAGAGTAGTGGTCTGAGCACGCTGCCCTGGGACACTCCAGACATCACAGGAACCCGGGAAGAGACTGCATTGTTAATAATTACGGATTGAGTTCGGTCGGTGAGAAAGGCTGAAATCTTATTTAGCTAGGAGTGGGTCAATTTGGAGGCCAGAAAGCTTTAAAATTATTCGTTCATGAGGTACTGTACCAGATGCTTTGGCGAAATCAATAAAAAAATATTCGTATGTGCTCCTGCTTGAGTATTAATATGCAAATCATTCACAAATTCAAAGAGCTGGGTGCTACAAGAGTAGTTATTTTTTCTGAAGCCGTGTTGATTAAGAGAAAAGAAGCTGATCTGATCCAAGTGTGACATGACGTTAGTAAAAATGTCATGTTCCATTAATTTTCAAGAAACACTGGTGAGAAAGATGGGGCGATAATTAGACGGGTTTGATTGGTCCTTGACAGTCCTGAGTACAATACCTGGTTTAAGAGTTATCTTCATAAAAGGCAGCACTGTGTAAGGATATCAGGCTTCTTGTCTCGTCCATTCATTTCTATGTCAGGAGTGCCTCAGGGCTCGAACCTTGGACCTTTGTTGTTTCTTGTTTTTATAAATAATTTGGTGTCGTCCGTAAAACACTCTCAAGTACTTATGTTCGCAGATGACGTGAAGTTGTTTCGGCAGGTCACCTCAATCACTGACTGTACTTTGCTGCAGGACGATCTTCGTTCAGTGGTAGAACGGTGCAGTTCTAACAATCTTTTTTTTTTAAATCCCCGCGAAACAAAAGTCATGTCGCTGTCGAGAAAGCGTCACAATTGATCCTTTGTATATGTTCTGGAAAATGAAACTATCTGTCGGACCACGCAGATGCGAGACCTAGGTGTTCTTGTGGACGACCACCTTCTTTTCCTTTGTCATGTAAACTCCATTATTAGCCAGTCATTACGTACGCTGGGAATAATGTCTCGCTTAACTAGATCATTTAGCACTCATCAATTATACAGTACCCATGTGCATTCGAAACTAGAATTTGCATCTGTCGTGTGGAACTCCATCTCTATAACAGCAAGTGAAAGAATAGAACATGTACAACAGCGATTTGTGCGCATCATTTACGACAGATATTTTGAAAGAAAGTGTTGTTATGAATATAATTCGATTTTAGCAAAATTAACTTTGGGCACCTTATATCTAAAAGAAGGTCTGTTTTACATAGGCTAATTCATAATGGACTGTAAACGAACTTGTTGTTGGGCTAGTTGGTGTTGACTGTATTGAACCATGGTTGAAAGTGCTAAAAAGACGTACACAAGATAGGAGACAAACACGGGCGCCCGTGTTTGTCTTCTATCTTGTGTACGTCTTTTAGCGCTTTTAACCATGGTTCAATGATTCATAACGGAATGGACAGCCCTACTCTCCTCACCTCTGTTCACTTGCGCATTAAACCTAGAACAAACTCTAGAAATCCAAGAGTATTTTACCCAGGCCTCATTCGAAACGCATCACCGCTTTCGCGTATCCAACATGTTTTAAACACGCAATTCACTGACGTCGATATTTTTAGTATAAACCTGTCTTTTGGAGAACGATAATATTGATGCATGTGTTTTAGTTGGCGTATAGACATGCTTGTGTGCTTGCATATTTTACACAACTCTCAAGTTTGTGTGTATTTCAAGTGTGCGTGCTTAACCCAGTATAGGCTTTCGAGCTGTTGGTTAGCACAAGGAGAAAATAAACATTGACTGATTGATTGATTGGTCACCTACTGTGACGATGGTTTTAACAATGGCGGAACGCCAATCGAGTGAGACACTTTCCGAGTGAAAGCTTTATTTAAATAGTTTTAAAAAATGGGTGTCACAAAACGTTTTATTAACTTCAGAAACGTTCCTGATAAGGGATTCTCTCCAGGAGAGCACTTAGAAGGAAGCGTTCGGATTAATGTTTTGATACCGTCCCTACTGAATTCGATGGGGGCATTATAATACAAAGGAAGCCGGGATATAAAGGGAGAGGAAGTCTTCCTTTGTGAATTTGCCCCCCCCCCCCAAACAAAAAAGAGTTTAGAAAAATTGATGCGTCACTGTTGCCTTGTTCAGAATGATTTTGGAAAGGATTGTGCGATCTATGAGAAATGTTCGTTCACAACAATGGCATAAGCTTTTCAAGCTCATCGTTAAAGAATGATGCATACGAAGAAAGAAAGAAAGCAAGAAAAGCGTAAATACACGTGGACACTCTAATTTATATTCAAACCGAATTTGGCAAAGACTAGTTTCTGCAAACCAGAGACTATCTGACCACGATGTTTCCAATTTGCCTTCTAACCGGATCTAGCAAAGTCTGGTTACTGCAAACCAGATATTGTCTATTCGAAGTGTTTCCCAATAGCCTGCTAACCGGATCTGGCAAAGTCCGCTTACTGCAAACAGGAGACTGTCTGACCGGACTTCTACCGTTTTGCCTTGTAACCGGATTTGGCAACGTCTGGTCTGTACGAACCGGACTTCCTCCTTCGGATTGTGTCCGAACTAATTTTAAATTGGATTTAAGTTTCCGGTTCGATTTTTAATCGCCTTTTTTGCTAGAGGACGTCAATCGCAAGTGTCCAGGGCTGCCCGAGAGATGACCCCAATGTGTTTTCTCGCCGCAAGGGAGCACAGCGCTGCACAACGTACTCGGTTTTATGCAAACGGAAGTGTGTAAACCAACGTTTAGAAAGTTCTCGGCTTCTAGAATCATAGGGTTAGACTCTGGAAAGTGCTCCAAGAACCCTGCAATGAAAGAGAGCGAACACTGCTTACATGACCAGAAAGACAGGGCCACCACGGCTGCTGTGGGACCAACAATGATGAGGAAGAGGAATACGGAGAAGTAGCCAAGACATCTTTTGTTGCTGGAAAGGAGAAAGCAAAAACACAACAGGTTTTCTTAGCATGAGGTTACCTCTCTTTTGATTTATTCGTTGACTGTACTCAAGCGCAATTCCGTTTCCTTTATCTATTGTAACTACAGTATTGTTGGGCAGAAAGCCCGAGACGAATAAGTCAGATCCAACATTTGTTTCTTTAATTTTTAAGTAGGTTTCCGTAACTTCACGGGTTATTATTTTGTTTTTAATTAGACGATGTTTTACAGGGATTTATTTTTTCCACAGATTAGGTGTTTCTTTGGTGTCTACTTAAAGCAGGGGTCTCAAACTCTATATATTTATCATTGACTATTGTTAGCTCGCGCATGCTAAACGCACGAGCTATTTGCTTTCGATGAAGCCTCGGCGGCTGCACAGGCGCTCGTGCAGCAAGTGCTCCAGTCAAGGCAGCCAAGGCTACGCGCTCGGAGTTGCACAGCCTTTCCAGTCCATACATGCTAAGGCTAGACGAAGTACAGTAGTGGTATCGCCATTTCGGCTCACCAAGAACGGAAGGGTCAAGGAGAAATTGCTCATTTCACGGACCAAAATGGCGACCATACGGGGAGCTTGGCGCGACTTTCCCAGGATCCAGTGACTTTAGGGTTGCCGAGCGCGCGCCACCCTCTGTTTAGTTGCACGTCTTTCGCGGTCACAAACAACGCCCTCATTAGTTGCCCGTTGTCGTCGGTCACAAACAACGCCTGCGGCGCTTCATGGGACAGTTAATGCTTTCGCATTAATAGCTTCCCCCGCACTCAATGTGCGTTCAACGTTCGAGCGGCTCGGTCGATTCCATCCATAGGGCTGGCTGATGGCTTCACCAGCGGCACCGAGTGAACGCGCCACGAAACGACACCAGACCTTCAAGGATGGTTCTTATTTGATTTCGATCTAGTAACGTTGGGACGAAGGACGCCGCGACGCTTCGAAACAACTTCATCAACTGCCAGAAGCGTTCGAGAAAAAAAATGTACAAAAGGAGGACGATGCGATGCGCGACGTTTTGAAAAGAAACGCTGGCGTGTGCCCCGAAGGTCGTCACTGGATGTCAGCAACCGCTAAGTTCATCCAAGAAACGCAATAGACCGATCTCACTAAGCGTTCCACTCATGTGTGACGCCGCCATAACCGTCTTTCATAGGAAGCAGACGCTAGTTTACGAGACAGCTCGTGTTCTGCTCACGCAGAGCTCCGACTGTGGTGTGATGCATGGCGACAGCGGTGGCGTACTCAAACCAGAGCCTTTACTCAAACTACCTGGTGAGATCGGTCCATTCCGCCTGTGACGGCTTGATCGATACATCGAAATACAGCTGCATTATGTTTTTTACTTTGTGTCGGGTTGCACGCAGCGCATTGAATGTTTTCACCCTGCTGTCGGCCCCTGGGCTGTTCCAAATCGCGACCAATGCGAAAACAAATACAAGCCTTAAGATACATGCCGAACGTTTCAGTTCGGAAGAAAATATGCATGTCTATGGGCGTAAATACGTTTGTCCTTTTGGCCGAAAATATCTACGAAACAACCTTTGACATACGCTTTGCGTGAAGTATGAAGAGTGCATCTGAATGCTTACCTGACAGCTAGAAAAGTTAACAAACCATTGTTGCCATCAACGTGAGTTTTTAAGAACCTCATAATCACATGTTTCCCGTCACCAGACATATCTCATTTTTATGGCCACATAAAATTGCGCGCGTGCAGACAAAGGGAATAAAATAAATCTTCCCTCATTTACTTTGAAGTTCGTAGGTGAAGCAGTTTAGGGACACTCACATAGCACTGCGAATTTCTCGTGAATCGATCAATGAGTTTCAGCTCTATATTGGCGTTTTGTTTCGATCTCTACTCCTGCTGTGTTCAACGTTCACCGAGTGCATTTGCCACTACCGGAATGTCGTTTCCTAGGATTTCCAATGAAATAATCACCGATTGACTCTGTAGATCGATCGAGGTTTGATTGAATGGTTGATAACACGAGGGACGCTTCAATTTGGAAGTTCTCGAACTTACAAGTGGGTAACTTCTCGGTCGAGCTCAATGTCAACCCTAAAAAAAAGAAAGAAAAAAAGAAGAAGAAAAAAGAACACACATACGCCTGATTACGAGGACAAAGACTGGGGAGCACGGACTAATTGAGCGCAAAACAGCATGCCGGAATTGCCGCCACGCCTCACGTTACCTCCATTTTCTTGCAAAATTTTGTTGGGAAATGGACATCACGTGACTTGAGGTCACATGACGTGGTCACGTGATTTCGGCGTCCCCAGTAAATTGAGGGGAATTGACGTCACGTGACATCACTTTTCCCGCTAAATTTACGAGAGAAAATTGACTTCCCGTGACTTGAGCTCACATGACGTCACGTGACGTAAATTTCTCTGCTAAACTTGGCAGGAAAATTGACGTCAGGCGCCAATAATTTCCTCGCTAAATTGAGCGGCAAACGTGACGAGATGGTTCTTCGTAACAAATATTTATGACGGTCTTCTCATAAAGGGCCCATGAAACAAATTTCGGGCTGAAATAAATCAATTTATATTGGGATTTTACTAATAGCACATCGTTCAGTGGGCAAAAAGAAAAAAAGGTAGGAAGTCAAAAGCCTGACTTTTGGTACGAATATTTGAAAATATGGCGGACTATTTTGTACCTTCTTTCCTTCAAAAGCTCTCCGCCTTTTCACTGATGATACATCCGCGGTTCCCAAAGCGCGTCAGCGGTGCCAACCTGACGTCAGCCGAGCCCAGTTCACGCATTGAACACGAGAACTGCGTCACTCGGACGCATGCGCTCGTCAACAATAAATCCGTCGACGAAAATTTGGATTCTCGTTCTTGGCCAATGAGTGCCCTGACGGAACTTATCGTCACTGGCGAATGACCAGTTCTATAGTGTGCATGAAAAGCACGGTGGAAGCTAGGAGTCATCGCACCGGCTGACGGAGAATGTCACGACGACGTGATTTCACCAATTCTCATTTGAGTTGAGGATTAAAGCTAAGGAGGAAGAAGTAGGAAAATCGTTTCACGACCCTTTAATTGCGGCTAATAAAACAGATTCTTTCGTAGAAGTGAGGGAAAAAATGTCAAATGGTATGGCTTTCTTCGGTTCCGCACTGTGCTTTCCTTCTAAAGGTCGGTTCTCACATGCAGCGAAGCGCTGATGTAGCGCTCCTCACGTGCCGTCAGCTACTTATCGTCTGCCATGAGCAACAGTTTTGACGGTGAGATACAAAGCTGGTGAACGCTCCCGTCAGCACGCGCTTAGCGCGAGGTAAGCGCTACGCTTGTAGCGCTCCGCTGCATGTGTGAACAGGCCTCAATTAGGCCCGTAGCCAGGAAAGGTGACTAAAAACCTCCCGCCCTCCCCCCCCCGCACCAAAAAAAAAAAAAAAATTAGGAGGGGAAAAGGGGGGGGGGGCGTTTTAGCGCTGTTTTGCGCATGCGTTTTTGAGGCTCATGTTCTTCCTGTCCTTCTTCGTCGCCGTTCTCCCTAATCTCAGGGTTTTAGTTCATCATGTTCAATCACCACCTGCTCGTTTGCCCCCTAACATTCTGCGAAACACTCATTTTTCTTCCTTGATTTTACAGCCAGCGGCGAAATTTTAGTATTTGTTTTTACCAAAAGGGGGGGAGGGGATGGGGGAGGAGATGCTTGTCAACCAACCCCCCCTCGCTCCCCCAAGAAAAAATAAGAAAATTGTGCGGTGGAGAAACGGCGGAGCAAGGGCGTGATCTGTTTCCGCAAACTTTAGCGGGGAACTGAATTGGTGCATAGGTCACGTGACGTCAATTTTTTTTGCTAAATTTAGCGGGAAACTGATTTGTTTACACTCACGCCGTCGCAAAAACGGGGGACAGGTCACTAACAGCTACCGATGTAAAAAAATAAGAAAATTGACCGAATTTTTAGGTGGTGAATGGTGTTGATTGGGGCGAAGCTCTGGTGGTGCTTGTCTGCGTAGACGCTGAGCCGCAGCATGCCGAGCCTTTCGTTCGTTTTCATCCATGCCAGAAAGAGAATGTGTGGTATGGAACGTGGTTATATACGCATTTGAGCATTTGACCGCAGCGCCCTCTCGTCTATAAATGTTGAGCCAATGCATGCAAAGTTTAACGCGATTATATACGCATTTGACCGCAGCGCCCTCTCCTGTATAGACGTTGAGCGGCTACATGCAACGTTTCATCCATGACAGAACCCCAGATCTTGAGTTACTACCACATCTCAGAGCCCCCTACTCGTCCCGCAGTCGTGGCCGAGTGGTTAAGGAGATGGACTAGAAATCCATTGGGGTCTTCCCGCACAGGTTCGAATCCTGTCGGACTGCGCAAACATATATTTTTTATCTTTTTTCTTCATCTTTTTTATCTTTTTTTTTTCCCTACACGAGCACGTGAGCTCACGAGCACGAGCACGAGCACTTGACGCCAGACAGACACTGGACGGACGGACGGACATGGCTAGCCCCTAACGAGCTTCGCCCCTAAAAAAACAACTTAGGTACAGGTTTTGCTTTAATTTGCATCCATTGTTGAGGGAATACCCTTACGAGTGGGTTGCCTGAAATGATTCTGGCGGTGGCATAGCCGCTGATGTGAACGTCGCTATCTGAATAGAGTATTTTTTTATCAAATAAAGTGACAATATTCGCTTCTTTTATAAGTAGATGATCATTATGTTTCTAATTGAACACAACTGACGGCCAAGCTCTTCGAGCCGATCTGATAAGAGTCAAGCACCAAAGCCACCGAGGGGAGGCTTCTGGAACGA
>JAZHYW010047239.1:0-26414 GCA_037355805.1 Ixodes ricinus
CGGAATCATGCACTTTGCCTGTCTTTCTTTTGTGAACTACGTGATCTGTGACTCTTGGAGGACAGTAGCTTTGTTCCACTGTTCTCCAAGGTGAGTGCTCCTCCTGGCCCGCCGAGCTAGAAGATCACTATCCGTGGCCCGAGAGGCCAGTCACAGCTTGCGAGTACATTCTCCAGCCTCGTGGGTCGTTTTGGGACTTCCCGTGTCCAGCAAAAATGTTGAGCGGGAATTCTCAAAATTGCGCGTCGTCAACAGGAAGGAGCGGGCGTCAGTGGCAGGCATAAGCCAAGGAATGTATGCATGCATATACTACAATAATCAAGTGTTAAAGAAGCTGCGTAAAAGATGGAAATAAAATTTGGACTGTTGCTCGTCTTCAGCGGTGGTTTACAGTCGCAATTTTTTCCACCGGTATCAACGGTTTTAGCGTCTGTTCGAGATAATTCACCGCAAAGCACCGGTATTGGTGAAATAATTAACCACCGTAAAACATCCGGCGATTTAGGCCATAAATAAACACCGGAAAGTATACACCCTAGGCATGACTGATCAGGATCTCCAGCAATGTTTCTTTGTGGAAACTAACCTACATTTTCAAAAGGCATATGGCATGGCCGTGTGAACAGGTAGTGCCGCACCACATCAACGACATTTGAAAACACACAAGGATGAGGTTCATTAGGTTAAGAAAGAACAGCTATCACCTAAGCAGCTGGGTACGTGTGGAAACTGACAGAGGGGTCTACAGTCACGCTACCGATGCCAAGAACAACATAAGGCTTACTCCTGCCAGTTCCGAATTCCACGGTGCAGCTTCTGCCACAAGAAGTGGCATATAAAAAGGCCTGTTTTAAAAAGTCAAGAACGCAGCGCCTATCGCGGACGGCACACAGCCTCTATCAGCCAGTTGAGCTACCTATAGACGATGATCATTCGGATACGCCTAGGAGCCTGCACCAGCTGAATGTGGTTAGAGCATTGAGAACGCTGCCAAAGTTTTCGGTGACGATGAGGATTGAAAATAAAGAGCTCGAATTCGAATTCGACTCCGGAGCTGCTTGCTCAATAGTCAGCGAAGCTACATATCGCGATCTCTAGGCGAAGAATGCCCCTAAGCTAAACCAGAACGGCCTGACCCTCCATACATGGTCAGGCAATGGCTTACAAGAGCTTGGCATGGAAAGTGTACACGACCGAAATAAATCTAAGCATTACATCTTGCCTTTGGTTGCGACACAAGGCTCAGGTTGCACTCTTCTAGAACTGAACTTGTTTCGAGACCTAAAGATCCGGGTGAGTGGAATTTACCACCTCGGCAACCATCGCAGCGTCGCAGAAGTCTTGAAGACACATGAGCATGTTTTTGACACCAAGATCTGGGAACACAAAGGGCTTTTAGTAAATCTGGAATTAAAAGAAGGCGCGACTCCCCACTTCCTCAAAGCACGACCTGTGGCGTTTGCACTGCGCACCGCGGTGTAGGCCGAGCTGCGGAGTCTCGAGAATCGAAGAAGTTTGGAATCGACGCAACACTCCGAGAGGGCCACGCCGGTGGTTGTAGTACGAAAGAAAGATGGCACCATCTGGCCAGAGCCGTATATGTAGAGAGTTTGGCCATTCGTTGGGAAGTATAGGCGACAAATGAGGAGGTGCCATTGGCCGAAAGCGGGCTGGGCGTGTTCCAGGGCGTCTTCAGAAATTCGAATGTGACCAACCAGAAGCCGGAAATAATACCCTGGTGGTGGTCGCCAGAAACAAACCTGATAACTCCATTGGAGTAACTCTCAATGACTTAAAATATAGTACACGTGATGTTTCAATCACGCTCATTCAAAATGATGGTGGAAGAGTGTGACTAGCGGAACGATCGACATAATCCGTACGCCAAGCGCTGAGGGCCGGGAATCTACAGTCCGAGCGGTCACACTCTGTCCGAGGAAAACAGAGTTGAGCGGCGCGTTCGTTTCTTACATCTTTCTGCATGATCATGATCAAAACAACACGTGCACCCTATTTTAAGCCACAAAGAGTCACTACACTTCACTCTTACGCGCTTATTAGAACCATTTACGAACATAGACCTTTGATCAGAACCGTTTCTCGCTACCACCGCTAGGGGATCGTTTTCGGCTTCTGGTTGGTCAAGAGAGCATGCCAAGCCCTCTTTCCGAGTCTGCCGCACGCCCTGGCTCTGCCCGCGCCTCTCATTGACCAAATTTTCTACATATACGGCTCTGCATCTGGCTATCTGGAGATTACCGAAGCACGGTAAACAAGGAAGCAAAGCTCGCAGTGTATCCCATCCCAACAGTTCCAAAAAAACCTGGCTAATTTGCAAGGAGGTTTGGTAGTGTCGACGCTAGACCTCGCTCAAGCATATCAGCAGTTGCGACTGACAACAGAGCCGGCCGACGTGTTGACCATCAACACTATAAAAGACCTCTGTCGAGTCAAGATAATGCCACTTGACATCGCAGCTGCTCCAGCGATTTTCCAAAGATTCATGGAAACAGATCTACCAGGAATCCCGGGTATCGGGATATACCTCGATGATGTGATTATCAGCGGGGCAAACAATACAGAGCACATGACGAGACTGGACACAGTATTAACGCGGCTCGCTCAAGCTGGTCTACAACTCAATATATGTAAGTGCCGCTTCGCAGTGTAGCAAGTACAATACCTCCAACACACCATCGATGCTTCCGGGAGTCACCCGACTGAGGAAAACTCAAAGCTATCCACGAGATACTGGAGCTCGCATGTCGAACAACGCCACAGTCGTTTCTCTGACTTCTAGCATTTTACGACCGATTTTTCGGCAAAATGAGCAACAATTGCTAGAGATCTCTACGCACTGCTACAGAAAGGCATACCTTGGGAATAAAACGAAAATCATCGACGAACCTTTCTGCAGCTGAAACAGGCCATCGCACAACGTATGGTCCTCGCGCAGTACGACGAGAACTAAACCATGATCGTGACATGTGACGCGTCCCCCACGGCGTCAGCGCAGTATTAGCACAACTAGATGCAGGTGGAAATGAGGCTCCGATCGTGTTCGCATTAAGAACGCTCGGCAGAGTTGAAAATAAATGCTCGCAATTGGACCATGAAGTGCTGGCTATTATTTTTACCATGGACCGTTTTAATCGCTATGTCGCGGGACGTTACGTGAAAATACCCACGGACCACCCACCATTCTTGGGAATCATGGGCTTGAAATACCCAGTACCGAATGTGCTTTCGCCATGCACGACAGGCTGGTGTATCAACCTAAAGGCCTATGACTATGACCTAATCTCCAGTGCGGAAAAACTCAATCAAAACGCGGACGCTCTGAGCCGACTACCATTGCCAGAAGCCACGGTGGAAGAAATACATTTAGGTGATGACTCTCTGTCTCACGCGGCGACCACATTATGTTCGGCGCGCGGGCGCGCTTCACGCGCACGGGGATAGATGACGCCCAAGTTTAGAGGGGCTTGGGAAGGCTTGTATAGGGGGTTTGTGAAGGAAATCATGCGTTCTTTACTCGGTCCCTGTGTACTGTGTAGTGAAATGATAAATTTATGTTGGCGCACTGGCACTCCCCGTGCGGTTCCTGTTTTTTTAAACGAGAACATTCTGATGATGACTCAACGTGACAAAAATACTCGAATAAATATAGAACTTCCCGGCATAATCTACAGGGCTTTCAATAATTTATAGTAATTTAGAGTAAACAGATGGGTGGTGCTCAGATGTTTTGTCAAACAGCATGTTTGGTAACAGATCCGTAAATTGTTTACACACATTGCGTGGCATTATAGGAGGTCGGGTGATATTTTCCACCCTGCTCCTGCCTTTTTATTGAAAAAAATAAATTCTGATAATGTCACATAGTGGGGCCTAAATAATTCTTTACATGCGCATAAAGGTTATAGGATTACAAATGGTTTATACATACAATGTCAACTTGTACTGTAGAACATACAAACCTTGTGAGCAGAAAACATATATTTATGATGACACAGTATGATGACATACTGACTGACATGATGACACAGCGACTGAAAGTCCAACAATAGTAGCGGTTATAGGACATAAATTACTTTTCACCTGTAAAAAAATACCTGACAAATATTTTTGCTTTAAAATGTACACAAAAGCTGAATTCAGTGCATACTACCAAAGAACGCCATCTACATCCTGTGTTTCTCGTCCATGCTCTTAAACTAAGACGAGCGCTGCTTTGCTGATCTGTTTCTTTTCTTGAGTTGTTTGTTCATACTCATGGTAATATGCTGATAGTGTTGTCGCATTCGCATGCTGAAGTAGTAGTGGAGCAACTGGGCAATTGTTTCTTCTTTGTGTTCAGCGCATGGAAACATTATTGTGCATGTGTCAAGAACACTGTTGATTGTGTCCCAGTAGACATTCTGGTGGCTTTTATTTTTCACGCAGAACTGTTCCGATTTCTTCAGTAGCTGGAAAAGGTCCTTGTTGGGGTGTATAAGGCCTCCTATGTTCTTCACGTTTGTCAGTGCTGCTTCAGCAGAAGTGTTTTTGTCAATGCTGAAAGCGAAGCGGATAGGAATGCAGGGCAGCGTGTAGCTTTTTTCATTTTCACACTCAAAATCCCAGTTACATAATATAGCATGGAGTCCACGGCCTTGGTTTTTTCAGCATTTTCTGTCCAGACATCTTCGCATTCCCAGTCTTCGACAGAAATTAGACTGTGAAGCTTGGTCTTCACTTGGTCAACGAGATGAGGAGACTAGGTAGTAACTTGCGATCGGACCTCGGGATTGCACGACGCCACTGCTTCAGGCGAGCGTCATCCGAAGGAGCTTTCAACAAGGACATTCGCTCTGCACAGTTCCGGTACCCCGAATTGCAGTTGGGAACGAAGCACGTCTTTCCCATTCTTATAGCATAACTCGCTATAAGCAAGTTATGCTTATAGCATAACTTGCACGATGGTGGCACCTTTGATCGACACAGCACCAAAGCAAAACATGAGGCCAGCCACTAGCCGCACACCACCACCACACCGCGAAAAAGGCGAGCAAGCTGCGCCCCCGAAACTATGGCCGCCGAGGAGAGACCTCATACCCACGGTGCTCACACCTCAGCGCCCTCCGCGGCGGCGCGGAACTAACTATACTTCATTTCACCTTATTTTGTACCGCGGCGAAAGCTAGAAGCCCGAGCTCATAGCGTTGGCAGCCGCTCCAAAGTCACGAGAGCTTGTGCCGCCGAGATGTGCCCCAGAGCAAGGAGCTCGCGCTTGTAGCCTTTCCTGCGGTACATCATAAGGCGAAAAAGAGAATACTCCTGGTTCGATGCTACCTCCGAACACGATCTGGTCGCTCGCTCCGCGCGGGAAGAGCGGCCAGAGTCACCACTTAAATGTATTTCTTCCACCGTGCCAGAAACGCAGGACAAAGATGATTTCAACGGCACTTTTCTGATGTTGGAGGCACAGACGAAGCCTCCCATAACTGCAAAAGAACTGGAAGACAAGACAGCAACTGATTCTACTCTGGCTTTGTTTCTTAAGAAAGTCAAGAATGGCGAGGTAAAGGGACTGGTGGGTGATCGGTTCAACGCGTATAAGCTCAAGGCAACTGAATTATCCATCCATCGTGGATGACTCACAAGGGGGGGCACGCGTGGTAATCCCAGCGTGAATGAGACCCGAGGCTTTTAGACTTTTACATACAGGAAACCGAGGCATCGAAACCATGAAGGCCTACGCCCAAAACTACGTGTGGTGACCCGGTATAAACAAAGAGATCGAATTGTGTGTAGCTAAATATGAGAAGTGCCAACTACACCAGAAAGCACCGCCAAAAGCCACCTGTCTCACCTCGGACAGACCTACAGCATCATGGAACACCATCCATTTGGATTTTGCAGGGCTTGCAGATAAACAACTTGATCTTTTCGTGGTAGATACATACTCTAAATGTTTAGAGGTTTGCACAGAGCGGAACATGACGTCAAATGTTGTTTGTGAATTGAGGATAATTTTTGCGACGTTCGGCATACCACGTAAAGTAATGTCGGATAACGGAACCGCTTGTATATCGCAACAGATAAGAAACATTTATCTCTCTATTGGCATCACAGCGATAGCAAGCGCCCCTCACCCTGCAACAAATGGCGAAGCCGAAAAAATGGCATAGCAATTAAAGAAGGATCTGGCGAAGAGAGAAAAAGACGGAATGAAATGTACACTGGCACGGTTTTTATACACGCAGCACACCACGGTACACACTGCGACGGGCAAGGCGCCAGATAGGATGCTACTGGGTCGAGACTTGCCATCGCCGCTACAAAGATTTCTTCAGGGGCTTTGTTATGATCCTCCAACAACGTTGGCAACCTCGGTTTTGACAGGCACGCATGACTTTTTTGTTGGTCAGGCCGTGTGAATCAGGAAGTTCCCAAGCGGAAGGACTTTGACAGCTGGCGTCATTACAAGCCATCTAGGTCCCCGGTCGTGGATGATCGACACCCAGGAGGGGCAGGAAAGACGGCACATGGATCATAATCGTCCAAGGAATCGCACCTCGCTGTACAGAAAGAGCAGTACACCCGCTCCGGTGTGGGACTTGATCCTGGAGCCCGACGAGCCGTCATACGCGCCTCCGAAGTCAGAGATCGCACGTACACCTCCGAGGCCGGTGACATCACGTATGCTTCCGAGGCCGGAGCCCGCGCGTAGTGAACCACACCAACGCACTAGCAACCGTGTGCGAAGACCACCAGAAAGATTAGGGGTCGCAACTAAATGTGGGGGTAGTGTAATGTACAGTTGGGTGACCAGGATATGGCGTGAGCGGACTCCCGCGCTTTCAAGAGCAGGGGACGGGAGCACGGGACTTTGGGCCACGAGATGGGCATTGCAGGCGCCATTCAAGTAATGTCCGGACGCTTGTCTACGCCGAGCTTGAGTCCTTGCCTGGGATACTTAACACTAATGTTACAACGATGTAGACTTCAATCGCTTTAGAGCAGACAAGGAATCGCCAGATTTTAATTTTTTTTACAGTCTCTTCAACGATGGATTTGGTTTAAAGAGAGATATAGAATTTGCCACCTCCATAGCTCATAGAAAGGTTAAATCGCTTAAACAATATTTGATCATATATGGCCTAAAAGAACACATTTATGTAGTGATTGTTTTGTACGAAATCTCAAAGATTAAAATTCGCTGCCGTCATACTGGTTACGGGTTCCAACGTTTGACAGTTTTGTGCACCCAACCGGTAAAAAGCAGCTCCAGTAATATGCACCAACCAAGGGCTGAGATATGCAGCCCAGCAAAAGCGAATTTGGTACTCCTGCCATAGACGGAAATGCGCCAAATAGCAGCAATGAAGGCAAGAGAAACTACTTTAAAGCATGCTGTTAAACATGCACTAAAACCGACCCCTCCTTAAAAAATTTTTCGTGGTTTTCGCATTGCTACTTAAAATGTTAAAGAGTTTAGTTCAAAGGGAAAATACTATTAACTACAGAGGCTCGTTGTGAAAGAACATTGTGATTTTTGGTAGTGCGGGAAACTATATATTCAGCTTTTGATCAGGTAGAGCGAGTATTACCTTAATTTTTTTTTAAAGAAAGGTACGATATTTGGGTAAGTTACGGCATTAGGTATTGCGGGCACCCTGGCGGCTTCCCAGCACAGTTGCCCAACTACGGGGCACAGGTGGCGAAATTTCCCGCGTGACGGCGGAGTCCAGCCGGCCAGGCACACATCGCGCACGCCACCTAGAGAACGCAAATTAGAGGCGGCGCACGGGCAGTCGCTGCCCACCCTCAAGCACCGCCGGTAACGATTTTAGTGTATTGACCGTCTCGTCCATCTTGAAATAAATGTAGTTTCTTGTCCTTGAAAGCGCTGGCTCCGTGTTATTCCTCCGGGTCGGGAATGCCGCAAAGCAAACCGACCACACTATAAAGGGGGTTTGTTTTCTGGTAATTCAAATCTATGTAGAAATGTCCCATTTAGAGCTGTGAAGCGATCTTCCTGGTAGACATATGTGTGATCTTTAACTCGTCTTGATTACAATTAAGAGTGATATGTTGTGGTGATTTCGGATTTCAATGGAGAAAAAGAAAGAGGATGACGACGAGGAGGAATGCTGATGTGGCTGGTTGACTGTGTGTTTGTGTGCACGGATAAACTTTGGCGCGAGTGGCCGTTGGTGGAAAAAAAGAAGTAGAAGGAAGCCAGGAGGCGACAGAACAGGACAAGCAATCAGGACCCGGTGGACGAAGAAACGATAGGCGTGGTCGGCACGGCTTCAGTTCGTCGTCCACCAATACAAGCCTGGTCAGCGGGCCTCCGAGGCTGCCCGGACGCTACTTCGAGCCACACCCTTCAAGCCACCCCGTCGTCCACTATACCCGGCCCCTACGCTCCAATCTACCTGGCATCACGACTTCAGAGTGTCAACCATGACCAGAATTCAGACCCGCTTCACGGACACTGTGATGTACTATTCTTTAATTACCTTTTAAGTGTTAGATTTTCTGATAATTATTTTTTGAATGTGCTCATTGTCTGGTTGTTCAACGCTTTAACATATTCTTGTACTGCCCCAAAAATGTCGTCTGTTTTTCCATACTCTTCGCGTCGCACACCCACGCAAGCGTGAACTCGGTCCACTACATATCTGGCGTCCGCGACAGGACCTTGCACTTAAGTGACATGCTTAAGAGCTTCACCTTGCGAATCGGTGCGACGGCTGAGAATGAATACCGAGACAATAATGAAGGTTGGCAAGGAGTAGGGGCTTGTCCGGGGCAGCTTTGAAACAATGGATGGATGAAGAGCGAGCGCGCGAGAGGGACCAGCGTACAGCGGAACGCGGGGCTACTAAAGAAGCAGAAGCCCTTAGTTGGGCTCCCTTAGACGCGGAACGCGAAGCCGCTAAAGGAGCGGGTGGCCATACTCGTGCACGCCTATAAGCAGAACGTGCGGTACAGGAGCTCCAGTTACGATTACAGGAGCGACGAGAAAGTGCAGTAGCGGGAATTCCGAACGAGTCTGGTGCGGGTACACCTGCTGGCTTTGTGCAGGGGTATCGGAGCCCACACAAGCTCATCCCCGCTTTCAATGAGAAACGCGACGAGCCTGACGCCTACATCCAACGATTCGAGCGGGTGGAAACGAGCCAAGAGTGGCCACAGAATAAATGGGCCTTGTCCATTAGTGTATGCTTGAAAGGGGAGGCATTAAATGTAGTCGGACGCAATTTTGCTGACGCTGCTACATACTACACTGTGGTTAAGCAGACTCTTTACCAACGATTTTGGTATACGGAAGAAGGGTACTAAACCAAGTTCAGAGAGGCAAGACCAGAGGAGGCAGAGACAGGCAGACAGTTTGCTGGTCGTCTGTTGGGATATTTCGACCATTGGCAAGAAATGGCCAAAACAGAGCGGGCTTACGACGCACTTCGTGACAAAATAGTGTCAAAACACTTTCTCAAGAGATGTCACGGAAAGCTGACCATCTTTCTAAGGGAAAGAGGCTGCCAAGGGCTTGAGAAGTTGGCGGAAGCTGCCGACCATTATCTTGAGGCTCAAGGACTAGTCCATCTTGGCTGAACCAATATGGACCAAGAGGCAAAGCCATTGGGGCAAGCGAAGATTTCTAAGCCTCCAGAGGCAATGGGGAGACCCGCCTGTTTCCTTTGCAACGAACAAGGTCATCGTGCAGCAGACTGTTGGTCCAAGTCAAGAGGATCCAACCCAAAGTTGACTGTCTGCTGGAAATCTCGCAAAAGCGGGCATAAAGGAGAGACCTGCCCTAACAAGACATGACGCTGGTGGACAAGCATCGATTTCCCTGGCGCCTCAGAATGAGCCTGGGAAAGTTGGTTCGGAGAGTCATTCTCTTAAAAAGAATGCTGTGAAAGGAAAGCAGAGGAGGATGAAAGAAGAAACGATGTTCAAACAGATTGCATGCCAGCGGCTGAAGGACTGGTTGAACGACACCCTGTCATTGTATTGCGTGATTCAGGATGCAACTCGGTTATCGTAAAGCGATCCCTGGTTCCTGATGACAAACTGACAGGAAGGAGTCGATCGATTTACCTTCTCGATCGGACAGTTGGATGCCTACCTGAACCTGAGGTGGACATCGACTCTCCATATTTCACGGGCAGTGTAAGAGCGACCTGCATGGAAAGCCCGCTGTATGATGTCGTCTTGGGCAACATCGAAGGCGTACGGGAAGCTCCTGATGCTGATGTCAAGTAGAGAGCAAACCAGAATTTTTTTCTCCTGCAAGAAAGGCCCCAAGAAAAAGACAGAATCTTGTGCAACCAACAAATTCGGACAGGAGCGACTTCCTCATCGTGCTCCAAAGGGCAGAAAGGCGAGCTTCAGGCTAGTGTTGTAACGATGCGGACCTCGGCGACAACTGCTGGGCTACCAGTTGCAGAAATAAATCCACTGGACATCAACCCGGCGGAGCTAAGCGCCAAGCAAAAGCAAGATGCTACACTCCAAAGATGCTTTGAAGCAGTGGGAAGCAAGGTTGCCTCAAGATTAGCCGATATCGAGTTCGTGCTGATGAACGGTCTTTTTTCACTGGTACATACTTCCATCGCAAAGGAAATGGAACAACTCGTTGTCCCAACTGGCCTCCGAACATTCGTTCAAAATATTGCACACGAAGGAATACTATCTGGACATCAAGTAATCAAAAGAACGACAGATCGAGTGCTCGAAGAGTTTTACTGGCCAGGGGTACAAGGGATGTCACGCGGTTTGTGAAGTCATGCGACACCTGCCAAAGAACCATTCCAAAACACTTGGTAGTCCGCGTGCCTTTGGGAAACATGCCCGTGATCGAGACGCTTTTTCAACGGAAGCAATTGACATCGTGGGACCACTTTCACCAACGTCAGAGAATGGCAATGGTTATGTACTCAACCATGGTGGTCTATGCGACCCGCTATCCCGATGCAGTTGCCTTACCAAGCATTGAGACGGAAAAAATTGCGGAAGTTCTCCTCGAGATGTTTTCCCGCGTGGATTTCTAGAGAAATCACGAGCGATCGGGGCAAATCATTCACATCGGGACTCATGAAGGAGTTTAGTCGTCTCCTTTCGTTTAAGAAGATGCCAACCACGCCGTGTCATCCCATGGCCAATGGCCTCGTGGAACAGCTTAATGGCACACTGAAACAGATGATACGACGAATGTGTCAGGAGAGCCCGAAAAGATGAGACTGATACTTGGCACCACTACTATTCGCGTATCGGGAAGGGCCGCAGGCCATGTCGTGATTGAGGGGTCCGACGAAGGCTCCCAGCCCGGCGACGCTACCTTGTGCCGGGTAGGAGACAGGACAGAGGAGCCGGTAGGCGACGAGCTCAGCGAAACAGAACACTCTATATTTACATTAATTACAACATCGTTTCAGTGTTCGTACAACAACAACTTCACGGGTGTCCTTCCTTTATATATCCGCCTCGCCCTCTCGACGTCCACTGGCTTGTCCAATCGCAGGGGCCTACGTGGTCCTTGGCAGCCAATGCGGAAGAAGTTCGTGTGCCAGCGGCCAGCCAATGCCGAAGAAGTTCGTGGCGGGTCTCTCGGCGTGGTGGCTCGCTCGCTGAAGAGTCACCCACACGCACACGCAGACACGGACACCCAGCTTGTACAAAGGTTGCCTCGAGAGCCCAGTTCTCCAAAGCTCCCGCACGAGCCGCCGGTCGGTGCGAGCGCGTGCTTTGGTCGACGTGAGCCAGGGGCACGCGCCGCTCTCGTAATCGTGGTACGGGTGTGTCGTAGCCTTTCACAACAGCTCCTCCGCCGCCAGGAAGAGTGTCTTGATGGGGAGCAGTCCACACTGGTCCCCTGAAAGACGCGGTCTCACGGCTGGGCTGGCAACTGAGGTCCAGGCTGGAGTCCACACTGGGAAGTGGCAGTAACAAAACCCACAACACCGAACCACACTCCGCACAGGCAAGCGCCCAGCCCCCAATCTCTCCAATCCGCCAGACCAAAACAAACAACAACAAAATGCCTCGCGAAAGTTCCGTACCATTCTGTCAAAGAAGAAACGCACGCACAAAGAAACTTATTTCTTCCGACAGGTTGCTCTAGCGAAAGAAACTTTTGCAGACTAATAAAAGCCCTCTAACGCTCAACCTAAAATAAAACGGACTCCCGTGAAAACAAAACCACATTACAAACCGTAACGTAACTCCCATAGGGCATATCCCTATTAAATTCGAGCACGTCCTCCATAACACAAACTCTACTGAGGAGAAAACCGCTTTAAAGGAACTTTTACCGCCAACACAACGAGCTAAAGGCCGAACGAAACGCAAAACTCGGACTCCCGAAAAAGAAAAGCTAATAAACTTGCCGAATAACATAGTCGACTCAATAACACTAAAAAACCACGTTTAGCCCTTCTTTTCCTCGAAAGTCCTTCCTTGCATCTAACCCACGCCCTGTTTGTTCTCGACCTCACTCGGACTGTTCAAGTTTTTCTCCTTGGTCTTGAGTGCAGGCACGAAGTTGCACTCCCGGAGATCTTCGTTGGTCTCCAAGTCCGACGTGATGCCTGGCTGAACCATGGGCGATGAGCTGTGACTCTGTCTCGAACCTCGTTGAGTCGTTCCAAGCTCATTGTTGCCTCCTCCAGGCTCCTTGCTCGAACTTGAGCAGTGGGTTCGTGGCTGGTTAGGATGGGGACCCTGGAGTTTTCCCCTCCCAGCCTCGAGAATCGCTTCCTCTTCTTGAAGTGGCGCTCGTTGCGCTTCCTGGGCCGCTTGGACTCCTGCGACGGCACCTCCTCCTGGTGGGCCGCTTGGACTTCTGCGACGGCACCGTGTGCTTGGTCCGAAAGCCGCACGGGTGCCGATCAGAGCAGTCAGGATCCTGGCTTGTTTGCTGAACCGCTGTTTGTTGCATCTCGGCGCCGATCTCCATGAGCTGGCTCGACTCCCCCGGCGTCGTCTCTGTCTTGGCGTCGCCTTCGTCCTCCGGGGAGTCGCAGCTGGACGCCCGAAGAGCCTTCTCTTCTCTCTCCCGCAGCTCGGGTGGTGGGTAGGTCTTGCGCGAAACGGCGTCGGTCTGGCGTTGAACAGCGTCGGTCGCGTCGGAAGAAACCCGCTGTTGTCCGGTCACCTTGGTGGCCCCAGCTTTAGCTTTCTTCTTTTCCTGACACACCAGTTCCTGTCGCTACCTCCACGTCACTTTCACTGCCCCGCCGCTCGCGGTTTGGGTCTGTCTCGCGATGAACGGTGACGGTCGTGTCGGGAGAAAGACGCTGGTCTTCGGTCAACTCTGTGTCCCCAGCTCCCACTTTCTCCTTTCCCTGACACGCGTTCCCTGTCACCCCTCACCGCTTGTTGTTGGCCTACGAAGAGACTCCAAAATAAGCGTCGGCTCATACCAGTTTAGCTAAAGCCTGAAAGCTGGTGGAGGCCGGTGAGAGAAGTATGCCGTCTTCTTCCTCATGATCGGCAGTCTGCTCTACCCGTTCCGTCCCTGGCTCGGTGTTCTGGTGCTGCGATTCGGCAAATTCCCTCGACACTCCAGGCTTGTCTCCCGACTCAGCGGAAGGGGAAGCCTCTTCGACGGAGTTATAGCTCAGCTGCCTCGCTAGAGCTCGTGCCTTCGAGCGCGTCAGGGCCAACACTGTTTCGTTCGCGAAGCTCAACCCCCTCTGTTGCAACATCTCTTCAGACTTATTTGAAAAGAGGTACGGATACGGCAAGGGAAGTCTGCTGGAGACTGCCGCTTCGGTTTCTAGGACTCCAAAAGGTCCCGAGATAGAAACTTTAGCGATGGGCAAGCAAACACTTTGCTCTTCTACCACCTGTCGAATCCAAGCGCAGTCTCCAGTGTACTCCTCTGGTCGCACGTACGTAGGGTGTACGACGTCCATCGTCGCGGCTGAGTCTCGCAACACACGGCAGTCTTTGCCATTTACTAGCATTTGTCGCGTGTAGGGCTCTAACAACCTCTCGTTGTCTTCGCTGTCACGGACATAGTGGAAAGCCACTTTCTTTGTGCAGCTGGCCGCAAAGTGGCCCGGCTCTTTGCAATTGAAACAAATAGATGGTCTCCTTTTTCGAAGACCTTGCTGCCTTCGCTGTTTGGTTTCGGCTGGTAGCCAACTTTCCTGTCCGCTGCATCGACTTCCTTTTCTTTAGGTTTCTGGAAAGACCCCTCGCTAGCGAACCGTCTTGGGAACGGCTTTCCCACCTCGTTCTTTTTCGACCAGAAAGCTTTCTTACCCTCTTTGTCCCTCTGCGCCTTGCCTGAGCTATCACCTTGCAGGCCTCTTCTCATCGCGTGTTCCTCCGCGAGCTCCGCGGCCTTCAGGAGATTAGGCTCGCTGAGCCTGTCCTGAACCCAGAACATCACGGCTTCAGGGAGCTCCCGGAAGAACTGCTCCGTTGCAACACACTCGACCACCTTATCGTGGTCTCCGTGTGCCCCGGCACTCTTTAGCCACTCTATCAAATCTGCCTTCAAGTTATATGCGAACTCTGGCCACGATTGAGATGGCTTCCTAGATGCTTGACGGAAGCGTTGGCGAAATGCTTCCGTGGACAAGCGATACTTCTTGAGAAGCGCGGCCTTTACTTGGTCGTAATTGTCGGCGTCCTCTCTTGTTAAGCGCGCTATTACGTCCGCCGCTTCGCAAGGGAGTAGCGTCAGTAGCTTATGGGGCCATGTCTCGCGGAGGAAGTGCACTTTCTCGCACGTTCTTTCGAAATTTACGAGAAACAACCCGATGTCCTCGCCCAACTTATATGGCTGAAGAAGATCTTTCATCTTGAACCTCTTTGCCGGTTCAAGGCTAGCTGCTGCCTGATTCGGAGACTCGGCCTCCAGTTTCTTAAGCTCAAGTTCCACTTTCTTTAGCTCTAGCTCCTGAGTTCGCCTTTCTCTCTCCCTCTCGTGTTCTCGTTCTCGTTCCTCTCTCTCTCTCGCGTCTCGTTCTCGTTCCTCTCTCTTTCTCGCGTTCTCGTTCTCGTCTCTCTCTCTTCTCGCGTTCTCGTTCTCGTTCTCTCTCGCAGCTCTCCTCTCTCTGAGTGTTTGCAAACACTCTATCAGCTCCTCATCGGTAATCTCTGCGTCCCGAATGAGCTTGATGATATGTGGCTTTCGTTTGGCTTGTCCCAAATCGATTCCCAATTCGGTACAAACCTGTACCAGTTGTGGCACACGCAACGTCTCGAGATTCATGACTCTCTCTGTGTATCGGCACCCTTTTAGAACTCAGGAAAGCTCGCGTCCAACGGAAACACACTCGTTTAGACCGATACAATTTCCCCCAACCCCTAACAACAAATCTAATGGCTGTCAGGTCTGGCGGATCCAAGAAAGAGGGCCGGGCACTCACCCACACCGAGAGTCATGGTCCGGCGAAGTCGATCCGGCGTAGTCGAATTCCACGAAGTCGAGTCCCACGTAGTCGCATCCCACCGCTGCCAACCAGTTGTCGTGATTGAGGGTTCCGACGAAGGCTCCCAGCCCGGCGACGCTACCTTGTGCCGGGTAGGAGACAGGACAGAGGAGCCGGTAGGCGACGAGCTCAGCGAAACAGAACACTCTATATTTACATTAATTACAACATCGTTTCAGTGTTCGTACAACAACAACTTCACGGGTGTCCTTCCTTTATATATCCGCCTCGCCCTCTCGACGTCCACTGGCTTGTCCAATCAGAGGGGCCTACGTGGTCCTTGGCAGCCAATGCGGAAGAAGTTCGTGTGCCAGCGGCCAGCCAATGCCGAAGAAGTTCGTGGCGGGTCTCTCGGCGTGGTGGCTCGCTCGCTGAAGAGTCACCCACACGCACACGCAGACACGGACACCCAGCTTGTACAAAGGTTGCCTCGAGAGCCCAGTTCTTCAAAGCTCCCGCACGAGCCGCCGGTCGGTGCGAGAGCGTGCTTTGGTCGACGTGAGCCAGGGGCACGCGCCGCTCTCGTAATCGTGGTACGGGTGTGTCGTAGGCTTTCACAACAGCCAGTTTTGGGTTTGCGCCGTTCGATCTCCTCTATGGCAGGTACGTCCGAGGACCGATGTCCAGAATAAAGGAAATCTGGACAGGAGAGCACCTTGACGAAAACATGAAAACCTCGTACGGCTTCATGGTTGAGCTCCGCCAACGCTTGGAAGCCACCTGCCGGATAGCGCAGGAGCAGCTCAGAAAAGCGAAGACAGTACAGAAGTACTACAACAAGAAGACGAGAGTGCGCCAGGTCTCTGTTGGAGACAAGGTTTTACTTCTTCTCCCTCCGATAAGAACAAGCTGATCTTGACGTGGAAGGGGCCCTTCAGGGTTTTGGAGAGAAGAAATGACATTGACTACGTCATTGATCAGGGAACAAGAACCAGTCTATTTCATAGTAACATGCTGAAAAGGTACGAGGAGAGACCGGTTTCTAACCAAACACCCCAGCATGCCTCAGTCGCGGTTCAGCACGAGGAGGTAAAGGAAAAGGACATACCTTCTGTGACACTCCACAAGAAGGAAACTCACCAGGATGAGAAAGTCTCGAACGACCTAACAGCTTGTCAACAAGCGCAGCTCTCTATCCTCTCGGCTGCACACAAGGAAAGTTTCACAGATGTCCCAGGAAGAACCCGCTTGGTGGAGTGCGAACTGAAGACCACCACCTGACATTCCTATTCGAGTACAGCAATACATGATACCGTTTGCTGTCCAAGAAGTGGTGCAGGAGGAAGTCTAACAAATGTTACAGCGGGGCATAAATGAACCCTCCGAATCGCCGTACCAATCACCCATAGTGGTGATTGGTACGGCGGTAGAAAAGGATGAATCAATGCGGCTGTGCATTGACTTCAAGCAATTGAACAAGGACCTCGTCCCCAACAATGAACCCATCCCAAGGGTAGACATGATGTTCGCTAAGTTGGGAAGCAGCCGATACTTCTCAAAGTTTAACTTTTCCAAAGGTTATTGGCAGGTGCCGATGCCAGAGGGATCAAAGAAAATGACAGCTTTCCCTACGGCTTCGGGACTTTTCCAGTTTTGATTTATGCCGTTTGGCATCAAGACTCCACCGGCGGTATTTACCCGGCTCATGAGGACGATGGTTCAAGGCCTGCTAAACGTCTACCACTATATTGACGATGTCCTCATCGCCCTCGAAAACTGGGAAGAGCACCTGGAAACACTGAAGTCATTCTTCCAGCAGGTGAGATATGCCGGTATGGCGATACGGCCAACAAACAGCGAAGTCAGCTTTGCATCAGTCAAGTTCCTCGGTCACATCATTGGACATAACCTCCTGCGACGACAAATCGAGACGCTAAAAAAAAATTCAAGTTGCCAAGCCACCCAAGACAAAAAAGGGTGTCCGCTCGTTTCTTGGCCTGACAGGCTACTACAGAGATATCGTTCCACAATACTCTGAAATTTCACAACCGCTAACAAAGTTGACATGACAAATGGCCCCGAACAAAGTGATTTGGGGGAAAGGAACAACATGCTTTTGAGAAACTGAAAGAACTACTGCTGAGTCGACCCATCTTAAGGGTGCCAGACTTTCCTGAATTTTTCGTGCTTAGTACGGATGCATCATCCACAAGCGTGGGGGCGGTTCTCATGCAGCGGCATAATGGAATATTCCATCCTGTAGCTTGCGCGAGTCGTAAACTGCTACCTCGTGAAGCCGGCTACTTGACGATAGACCGAGAAGGCCTGGCACTGGTATGGGCAGTTAAACACTGCCACGTGTACTTGTACGAGAAACCATTTATTATGCAAAGCGACCATCAGCCTTTACTGTACATAAACTCCGCAAAGCACATAAACAGCCGTGTACTACGTTGGAGCTTGACGCACATGGTGTGCGACTTTACAGTCGAATATATCGAGGGCTGTGAAAATGTGGGCGCCGATTATATGAGTCGCATGTCTGTTAAATAAGAATATCATCTTTCTTATTATTCTTTGTAGTGATGCATTGTGTACAATGGCCAAAACTGTTTTTTTAATTATGAGTTTAACGTGCGTATGACAGGGTTCTTGAATCAATTACTTTGCATATGTTTGTGTGTGGGAGAAACCAAAAGTTTGAACGGACCAAGTGTCAAATGTGTAAACTGTAATATAGTTTGTCCACAAGTGTTTTTTTTTGGTCATGGTGTAGACATTGTTTGACCGAAACAACGCTCTTAAGTGAGGGGTAATTGTGGTGTTTTCGGATTTTAATGGAGAAAAAGAAAGAGGATGACGACGAGGAGGAATGCTGATGTGGCTGGTTGACTGTGTGTTTGTGTGCACGGAGAAAATCTGGCGCGAGTGGCCGGTGGTGAAAAAAAAACAGAGGAAGCCAGGAGGCGACAGAACAGGACAAGCGATCAGGACCCCGTGGACGAAAAAACCGACCCGCAACGATAGGCGTGGTCGGCACGGCTTCAGTTCGTCGTCCACCAATACAAGCCAGGTCAGCGGGCCTCCGAGGCTGCCCGGACGCTACTTCGAGCCACAACCTTCAAGCCATCCCGTCGTCCACTATACCCGGCCCCAACGCGCCAATCTACCTGGAATCACGACTTCGGAGTGTCAACCATGACCAGAATTCAGACCCGCTTCACGGACACTGTGATGTACTATTCTTTAATTACCCTTTAAGTGTTAGATTTTCTCATAATTTATATTTGGATTTGCTCATCGTCTAGTTGTTTAACGCTTTAATATATTTTTGTACTGGCCCAGAAATGCCGTCTCTTTCTCGATACTCTTCGGGTCGCACAACCACGCAAGCGTGAACTCGGTCCACTACATATGTTTCTAGCTCCAAATGATGCCAACGAGCGAGTTAATTTTTAATTTTTTAATACACCACACATTTTGTCATTGAAAATTCATTATTTTTCGCGCTATTAATTGTGTTGAAGGTAAAAATAATCGAAACGCTAACAACGCAAGGCTCGAAAAAAGTGAGCATTTAACTTTTGTCGTAATTCGGGAAATCCTTGGGAATAAAAATGCTTATTGATCCTACAAGAAACCCAATAAAATAAGAGGCATAAGTGTACAAATATACGCACTGACGAATGAGAAAATACAACAAAATTACAAGTGCGGGAGGGTTAGGTCCAGCTCACGAGTTCGGTATGGACCAGTGACCGAAGGATGGTGTAGGTGCCCTGGGGTTGGGTTGAGTCAAGTGGCGAAGAGCGCTTCGGTTTTGAGGTGTCTCTTGGTTTTGGCGGGACCCTCCTTTGCACCGGGAGTTTTCGTTCCTGTTTGGCGCCAGATGTGAAAACCTTCCCAGCCCTCAAAGGAGTCAAGTCAGTCCCGGTTGGATGGGCGCTAAGACCAGTCAGGAAGCAGCAGATTTTGTTGGTCTTCTTGAGGCCCCGTTGACGACGGAGGCCGAACGTCTTCGCACTGCCCAGCCTGATTCGCTTGTCCCGCGCCGCTTAATCTCACGCCGCCTGTCCTTTTTTTTTCTTCTCACGCGCACTACTTTTTCTTCTGTTTGGAATTGTCCATTACGAGAACCCTCCCCCCCCCAAAAAAAAAGTGTTTATGCATTTTTTTAGATCCACAAGGAAAATGTCACACACACGGAAGTTGATTCCTTGTCTTGATTGCTAAAAAAAAACGAAGTACTAAACCACGCAATTCAATACTATGTAGACTGACATTTTTTTATTATTTTATCTGAGCAGCGAAAGCAATCTAAACACTTGAAAGAAATAAAAGCAGGACTCATGTAATCACCCCTCACCCCGTTATCAGTTCTTTTTATATAATCAACCGAAAACTCGTACTCTTGAAAAAGCAAGCTCCACCTCAACAACGTATTGCTTAAACTTTAATTTTATGTAGGTTCCGAAGCGCTGATTGTCGTTCTGAGCTATAAACTCTTAATGTACACATACACATAGAACTTCTAAATGACCTAGAGCGTCCCTTTTAATCGTGGGATGGTTCTTTTTTCTGGGCAGAAACTTTCTACTAGCACATTCAACGGTTTGCAAGAGCAACGATTGTTCTGCATTATCATAGTGCCAAGACAGCTGCCTGAGGCGTCGGTTCGAAGTACAAACTTTCTGGTGAAATGTGGGGCCTTCCAAATTGGCCCAACAGAAAAAGCTTGTTTCAACTCCTGAAAAAATCTTGTTTTGCGGTATAAGATACCTTATTTGGCTCCTTAAGTCTGGCCACCTCGACCAAAGGGATAGTCGTCTATGCATAATTTGAAAGAACCTGCCGGTAATAAACAGTCAGTCGCTAAAAAGCCCTCACTTGCTTCTTTGTTGTGAAACACTTCGCCCCCAGAATTTTATCTAAGGTGTCCGGGGAAGAAGCGAGCTCTCTATGTCGAGGATTGTGACATTCCTCACACCAACTTCGCATTTGCTAGGCTTTACAGTAAGCCCTGCGTACTCAATTACCCGAAGCACGGTCAAGAGTTCTTCTCAAGCGTTCGTTGCAATCTGGAAATCACGAATGTAGTGCTTCACACACTGAGTTCAGCGCAACACCTCTCTCACTAGTCGTGGGAAAACTGCCGACGCAGTTTTAATACTAAGAGCCATGTACCTCTATTTGTAACGTCCTGATTATGTGGCACAGGTCGTCTTCTCCTTGGAGTCGCTGGACAAGGAGATCTATCATCACCCCTTTGAGAGGTTCAGTTTAGAAAAATGAACTTTACGGCCAACTTCGGCAAACCGGATCAATTAGGGGAATGGGTTCGGCGTCAGAGACAAGGATATCATTAAGTCGCCGAAGTCAATACACAAATGGTAAGTTTTTTATAGCTTTGAAACAAGAGTTTTTGGAAAACAGCACGCTGATGTAGACTTTTCTATCATCTGCAACCTCAGCATTTCGTTCACTTCCTCTTTGATAATTCGTTTAATCGCAAAGGGAGTCGTATGTTGAGGCGTGCAATTGGCGCTCCTGTTGTTAGTTGTATCCGAGATTCTAGCAGAATCGTACGCGCCGGCATATCCGTGGATATCTTGTATTTCACTAAGATGTTCATAACTTCAGCTTTCTGCTCGTGGCTAAAATATTATTCTACTCTAACTTTATTATTTCCCTGTGTGATTTTTTGGTCAAGACAGCGGAGTGGTTAGTTAAAATCCGTGTCGTCTATAGTTATCACTGAGGAATTCTTTTCTGCGGTTGTTCTTATTTGTCCCCGTTCCATGTACCGCTTTTGCATGGGCACGTGTGTTTGGCTGCATATCCAAGGTTTATCTCGTAACCAACCTCGCTTCTTCCGCCTATAACCCTGTAGAAACCTTTCCAGTTCAGAATGAGTTCTGTCTTCTTGGACGGAATTAAAAACAGGGTGCGAAATCCTACTTTAGGCGCTGGCCGTCCACTGTTTCGGTCATACACGTTATGGTACTTCTTTACAGCTGACAGATTGTGGTAAGCCAGCTCCGTCGTCTTTTTTAGGCGATTGGGCCAATCGTGCACGTACATGATTATCCTCTTGAAATTTTTGCCCACCTTGTTTTACGCCAAATTAATTTTAAGATCGTCAATAGTCCTCTAGCATGACGACCATAAATCAAGTCAAGTGGTGAAATCCTAAACTAGCTTGTGGCACTTCACGATGCGCAAACAGGAGTGGCGCTATGTAGCAATCCCAAGACCTAGGTTTTCTTCTCATCTTAGAAAACATATCTGCCTCACAGGGTGCCATTGTACCGCTCTACAAAACAATTACACATCGTGTGATGGGTGTGGTTTGCAGTTTCTCAATAAACAGCGGTCGAATCAAGTCCTGCTTTTGACCAAATCTGAAGCTAGTGCCTTGATCTGGACGCATCTGATTGGACAAACCTACACGAGAAGAAATCTCCAATAGTTCCTCCGCGACAGCACGGGAGTCGCAAGGTACTACGGCGTCCGGATACCGCATAAAATATCTACCTTTGACAAGATGTCACGGTTTTCACCCTCTGACGTAGCTGGAAGAGGACCTACTAGGTCTAAGGCAACAGTTTCAAACGGGGTGTCACTGATAGATATACTACACGTTGATGGTTTCTTAATTTTGGACACAGACTTTTGATATCCATCGCGTGACTGTGACACAACCTTTGACAATGGATTGCATTCCCGGCCGATAAAATGCATCTAACACTAGGTCGGTGGTCTATCCTATACCTTGGTGGCCTGCCACCCTACTAATATGAGCTGCCTCTAGGACGTAGCTTCTCAACAACTCTGATAAAACCACCTCCTTGAAAGGCATCCCTCATTTTTCGCTCAAAGCACGGATGCAAAATACAGTTAGAGAAGTAAAAACTGTATGTATACCCACGCATGCTGTGCTCTGCATCTGTTCAACTCTATTAAGGCATAAATCGAGTGTACCATTTTTTGCTGCCGTCCTTTTAATACTCCAGTGTCAATTTCATTTACATTTTTACTTGGAGTCGGTTTCACCCTTCTCAAATTTGTTTTATTCGTAGGAATATATTGTTTGATGGCAATACAGCCTCATCTGACCTGTGTGCGTGTTCCCTTATTCCTCTGACGACTTGCTTTACCGGGCTGCACATTTGACGCTTGGCTTATCAACATCTCGTGCTCTTTCAACGTTCCTGAAAATTAGATCTTTAAGGGCGGACTCCACTCGACACATTTAAGAACAAGTCTCTTTTGAAATATAAAGAGCGTAAGTATACCATGGCTTCCGGTGAGTCTTAAGATGTTCCATCTACTCAATAGGCGGCATTTTTCTCCCGTGATATTGGAATCTACTATCAAGCTTCGTCAGATGATAACCGTGTTCCTAGCGGTGTCTCGTAACACACTAACCGACTGCTCGTTTAATAGACCGCTTTGAACCGGCATGGTTTGTTCATGGTTGAGTTCGCAAGTTTCTCGGTCCAACGCTACTAACATTTTGTGTGACTGTCGACACAGGTGGAGTTCAATTTTTTTGTCGAGCCATCTGGGAGTATTTTTTTACCAAAGCTTTGATTTACAAAGCACATTACATTTTACGTATCGTGTTGTTTCCGAGGCCAATATTTTTATACCTGTCCCTCTCTTTGTCATACGGCACACGATGGAATATTTTCTGAATCCTTACCGTACACAGTAGAGCCTCGTTTCACATGCGTCCACACAAGAAACTCTTCGGTCTCAGTAATGAAAAAACGTCCACGTTTGCTTTGTTCCTTGAGGATTGCAGTAGTCTTTGTCTCTTTTTTTTATTGATGAGAGGCATTTTAGCTGTTGTGCGATCTGCAGACTCAACCATTGCTGTGATCGTCGTGCAGTCTCTCTCTCTAAATAAGATGGCAGCCCTCGCGTGACATTGCAAAATAAACTGCGCTCCAAATTTTTTTTCCGCAAAGCTTCATATTAGGCAGGGGTTCCACCAACTTTCATCGATCTCTCAAAACAACCACGAAAACGAACAGCATAATGCCTCACCGTCTCTCCTTCATTGGGTTTTGAATTTTCCATTTTTCGCGATATCTTTCTGAGGTGAAGTGAAATATTTCAAGACGTGCTTTGTTCGTCGCTTCATAGCTCATTCAGTCCTCTGGTGATAATTTCGCATATACCTTGAGAAATTCTCCTGTGAGGCACATGATGAGAGCAGTCGGCCATGGTGGTACCGGCCAGTTCTCTCCACGAGCGATGCATTCGAATCACTTTAAATACGCGTCGATGTCGTCTTGGCTGTTACAAGAGGGATATATTAGCTTGCAAAGACAAGGATTGTTTGTTCTGGCTCCCCGTCATTGTCGCTATTGGAGGTACCTCCAGAAGCAGTTTGAGTGTCGGTCTCGGCTAGCCATATTCGGATGTGAAATGCTCGTTCTTCATTTCTGCTCTTTCGTTTAAAGCAGTCATCTCGGCAGCTCTCTTCTTTTTCTCAAAAACGTTTTCCTCGCGTGCCCGAATCCTTTCTTCGCGTTTATGATCCTGTTGCTCCTCAAACTCAAATTTGCAAATAATTTCGTTGTACGCCTAGCTACTTTACGAATTCTTTCGTCGCCCTATAACCAATCCTCTTAACATGCCCCAACCAAGGTTGCAAACATGTCTCGTTCTGTCGCGGACGTCAAAATGTCGCGGTTTATTTTGTGACATACAGATGCAAATAAGCTTAACGAGACAGAGTTGAATCGTTAAAAAATACTCGTTGATTAAAAAAAAGGTAAAGGAAACAAAAGCATAAATACACAAATATATACAATCAAGAATGAGAAATGATCGCAAAAAATACAAGTTGGAGGGGGGGGGGGTTTGGTTGAGCTCACGAGTTCGGCGTCGATCATTGGCCGCAGGCTGGTGGGATTGCCTTGGGGTTGAATTGAAGCGGGTGGCGAAGAGCGCTTCGGTCTTGAGGACTCTCTTGGTGTTGGCCGGATCTGGATTTGCAGCGGAAGTTGGAGTTCTTGCTGGGCGCCAGATGGAGACACTGTTTCTGCCCCCAACAAACTGAAATCAGTCCGGAGCGAATTGGCGCCAAGACCCGTTGGGATGCAGCAGACTTGTTTGGTCCTCTTGGGCCTGGCCGACAAAAGAGGTCAAGCGCTTTCGCACTTCCCAGCCTGGTTCGATTTCCCCCGCCGCTAATTCTCGCGCCGATTGTCCTCGTTTTTCCCCCTCGTAGCACGTTTAATCTCTTCTGTTTTGAGTCGGTCACGACATTTACACGCTCGGTTAGATAGGGTGTATTACTATTTAGAGCTGATATGCAAATTGCACACATATGCCTTCGAACCGTATTACTTTTGAGACCACTGCATGGTCTCTGTAATAGTTGGCCGAATTTTATAAAATCTAAATACATCGATGGGAAGCTATGAAAGCTTAACAAGGAAGACGTGAAACCACTCGCAATCGAAATATCCCCCACTCCATAAGTAGACCAAAAAGTGTGCTTCCATAAAGAAGACAACAAAAAACTACTGAATAACTTGCGTCGTTTCCACCAGTTCTATTACACTGTTCCAGTACAAGGGGCGAAATATATTAGTTGCGTTGAAGCACAACTAGATAGTCTGTATCAAAAGCGCTATCAGTGAGTGAAGTAAACTCCCGAGCGAAGCGCTTCTTCCTTTGGTAGCAGTCTCCAAAAGAAGCAATGGCAGATTAGAAACACCACGCCGTGACGAAGACAATATCTTTAGAAATCGAACATAAGAATATGATGGTAACCGATAAACTTGAGACCGAGCATGTGTTTGTTGAACATTACCGCACGCTCTTCGGAGAAAGGAGAGGCCGCCCTGATAAGAAACGCCTCTTGGAGCTGATAGAGCCGCTCATGCGATTAGGCGAACACCAGCTAAATAGCCTAGAAGGCGTCATGAGTCTAAGAAAAATGAAACATTATGTTAACTCGCTCGCTAAAGAAAAAAAAATGCTTGGCCCTGGCGGTAATAATTCGGAGTTCTAAACCGCACATAAATATGAAATCGACCGAATTTTTCTAAGAAGTTTTTCGAGAAACGTATAATCTAAAAGAAGTACCGCCCTCCTTTCGCACACTCTCTTATTCCTAAGAAGTAAAAACGACAACCAGATTTTCCATGTCGCTGGACTTTGTCCTATCACTCTGTGCAATGTGGATTATAAGATATTTACTGAGCTATATCCATCTATATTACATTGGGTAATCACAGATCTATTCGCTAAGCATTGAAGATATAAAATTAGGGGAATGGCTTTATAAAACAGCATTCACGAGGCTTGCTAGAATTTTAAAATATGTGTCCCATCAGAGCAACACGGAGAATGTCCTTCAAATAAATCTCGAGACAGCGTTTGATGGTGTTAGTATAGGGCACAATTAAAAAGTTTAAGCACGTTGTTGCTGGTAAAATAATTCTACAAGAAGTAAACATTCCGTATACAAGGTGACACACAAGATCAATACTAGATTATATTGTGACCGAAAGTTTCTGGGTCAACTCCATAGTAATTGGCAAGGATTCCCTCTATCTCCCTTGCTTTTCGCTTTGTTCAAGTAGCCGCTTTACCAAGACATCATTCGAAGCGTGAGTGTAAAACGTTACTCCTTGTTTTGTGCCAAAAAGCCAAGGTTTGGCCTACGGTGACGACATTGCCTATATTTGCAGAGACAAGCCACGTGTCAACCACGCAGTTGCATTTACGCGTGATTTGTGCGCAGCCAGCGGAGTTGCACTACACCTGCACAAGGGCTGATATTTTCGCCACGGTTGCTGGGCGAAGACACGCTACAAAGACACCCTCCAAAGGCCTAGGAGTGCGTAGGCAGCATATTAGAAAGAACACAACCTATTGGTTAGATGCTGCAACATACCTTGTTCAGCGCGCGAGGCGCTGGGAACATCGACACGTGTCCATATTAACAAGGTCCACTATATCCAACGTATTCTTCGTGGCTAATCTCTGGTACGTCTTATAACA
>JAZHYW010047240.1:0-42556 GCA_037355805.1 Ixodes ricinus
ACCTCTCGGAAGACCTCAAGCAGCTGCGGCTGGACACTCGTCGTCCGACAACGCGTCAGGTCTCTGACAGCCCACCACGACGTCGTCGATCTAGGTCTGCAAACAGCAGCGGTACATGCTGGTACCACCGCACCTTTGGCAACCGTGCTCGAAGATGTGAGTCACCCTGCACGTTCCAGGAAAACAGGCAGGCCCGGCGCTGACGGCGGCCGGCGTTGCGGGCCAGAGAACAAGCCGTCTATTCTTCGTGACTGACCGCACCACTAAGCATCAGTACCTCGTTGATACTGGCGCGGAAGTCAGCGTGATTCCACCAACAAAACAAGACCGACGGTGCCCCGCAGAAACACCCCCTTGCGAGCTGTTAACGGCTCCGCCATCAAGACCTATGGACAACGGTCGCTCACTCTTGACCTAGGTCTGAGGAGGACCTTTCGTTGGGTGTTTTATGTGGCTGATGTACAGCAATCCATCCTGGGAGCAGATTTTTTACGCAATTTTGGCCTCCTTGTTGATCTGAGGAGGAACGTACTCCTGGACGCGGGAACGCAGCTCTACGTTCACGGAATCGCGTCCAAGACCGAGTCCCTCAACCTCACCATATCAACACCCGTACTTGAGGCTCCGTGGAAGTCTCTTCTAGACAAATTTCCTCAGCTGCTGCGGTCATCCGACGCGACAGAGCCAGCTAAACACACCGTCACGCACCATATTGAAACAACTGGTCCCCCAGTATTTGCAAGACCTCGACGCCTCGCTCCTGATCGCCTCAAAATCGCCCGACAGGAGTTCGAGCACATGATCGAACTAGGCATTGTACGTCCCTCAACAAGTGCTTGGTCATCGGCACTACACATGGTGCCAAAGAAATCTGGAGATTGGCGACCCTGCGGGGACTACCGGGCTCTCAACAACGTGACAGTCCCAGACCGGTATCCCATTCCACATCTTCAAGATTTCGGAGGTGCGTTGCACGGATCTAAAATTTTCACGAAAATCGATCTCGTAAAAGCGTACCATCAAATTCCGGTCGAACCTTGCGACATACCAAAAACAGCAATTGTAACACCTTTCGGCATGTATGAATACACCAGAATGCCGTTCGGACTAAGAAACGCAGCACAAACGTTTCAAAGGTTCATGGACCAAATACTTCGCGGACTACCCTTTTGTTTTGCATATTTAGACGACATCCTCGTCTTCAGCACGGACCGTGAACAACATTTTCGTCATCTCCACCAACTCTTCGCTCGCCTCAACGAATACGGAGTTGTCATCAACCCGGCGAAATGCGAGTTTGGCGTCTCAGAACTCTCGTTTTTGGGGCACCAGGTCAATCACCTCGGTATATGCCCATTGCCGCAACGGATTGAAGCGATCAAGAAATTTCCGCAGCCTCCCACTACTACCAAGCTCAGAGAATTCCTGGGGCTTGTGAATTTTTATCGTCGCTTTATTCCTGCTTGCGCAGCCATACTCCAGCCGATCAACCAGCTTCTTGCAGGTTCAAAGCGCAAGAACGAGCAACTTACGTGGACAGAATCAGCTACTGAGGCATTTACCACCATCAAACAGGCTCTTTCCAAAGCAACCCTTTTGACTCACCCCCGATGCGACGCCCCAACTTCCATTATGGTTGACGCATCCGACACCGCTGCAGGCGCAGTTCTACAACAGCTCAAAGACGGTCAGTGGCATCCAGTGTCATTCTTCTCAAAACAGTTTTCACCAGCCGAAACAAGATACAGTACTTTCGGAAGAGAACTGCTTGGGGTGTACCTTGCCGTGAAATACTTCCGCCATTTTTTAGAAGGTAGACAGTTTTGCATATGGACCGACCACAAGCCTCTTACATACGCATTTCAATCCAATAACTTTAACCATACGCCACGGGAGATCCGTCATATGTCCTTCGTTTCCGAATTTACTACCGACATAAGGTTCGTTTCAGGAAAGGACAACCCCGTCGCCGATGCATTATCACGATTAAACATTAATGAGATCTCTTCATCCCGACCACTAATCGATCTCGCGATTATCGCTCAAGCTCAACAAACGGACAAGGAGTTAAGTGAGCTCCGCTCATCACAAACGTCTCTTATACTACAAGACGTCAACGTTCCCGGCAGCACTACAACGATAGTTTGCGACACATCTACAGGCACACCTCGACCGTACATTCCACCTCATTTCCGGCGCACGGTGTTTGATGCACTGCACACACTATCCCACCCTGGCATACGTGCTACCCAGCGTTTGGTCACCGCACGCTTTGTGTGGCCACGAATCAACGCAGATGTGAGGCGGTGGTCACAATCCTGCCTTCAGTGTCAAACGGTAAAAGTTCATCGACACACCATCTCGCCTCACGATGTTTTTCCCCAACCTGACGCTCGCTTCAGCCATGTCCATCTGGACATTGTGGGACCTTTACCATCATCGCAAGGCTTTCGATATATGCTCACATGCGTAGACCGTTTCACAAGATGGCCTGAAGCAATTCCCATAACAGGCATAACAGCTGAAAATGTCGCCCACGCCTTCATTACCACATGGGTTAGTCGTTTTGGTATACCATCTACCATCACAACTGACCGTGGCCGACAATTTGAATCATCTCTTTTCCGCCATCTTTCACAGCTGCTGGGGGTCAACCACATTCACACCACGGCGTACCATCCGCAAGCCAACGGTATGGTTGAAAGACTACACCGCCAACTTAAAGCAGCTCTCATGGCACAAGCCACGCATTCATCATGTTGGACTGAAGTTTTGCCATTAGTACTTCTCGGCATTCGCTCTGCATTCAAAAATGACCTGAACTGCACTACCGCTGAGCTCGTTTATGGCACGACCTTACGTCTGCCTGGTGAATTAATTGCACCTGCAACAGAGCCTGCAATCTCTGACATACAGGATTTTGCAAACCGCCTACGACAGCACATGGCACAGCTACGACCATGCCCCACAAGAGCCACACAACCATCTTCAATATTCATGAGTCCAGCATTATCAAAGTCTTCCCACGTCTTCATTCGGAACGATGCAGTAAAGCGATCCCTTCAACCTCCATACAACGGACCATACGAAGTTCTACGCAGAGACGCCAAGCACATGACTCTGCTTATCAATGGTCGCACAGACACAGTGTCTGTCGACCGACTGAAGCCTGCATTTCAGGAATGTCCGCAACCTTCCTCATCCGTGGATCTCCTCACTGCGCCCCCAAGAAGTAGCAGAGTTCCAAAAAAGTTCGTTTTCAAGAATCAGCGTAAAGCTCAACGCTCGTCAACCCGCTTCCTCTCTAGGGGGGAGTAACTGTAGGGACTACAGTTTCAACGAAGAAGAGAAGAACGCAGGGATGCGCGAGAGGCGCGCGAAGAGAGCACGAGAGTGAGCCAGTCTTCGGCCATACCTACTAACGAACGACCTTCACGTTAATTTCCTTTTTTTGTAAATATGTAAATATAATATATTGTGGCGCTCGCGACTCCTCGGTTTCATAAAACCCACATCTATTACAAATTTGACTGGCTTTATTTGTAATTTATCAATGTCAATGCTTTTGCTGTTTTTTAGTCCTAGAAAGATGTTAAACACTTCTACTTCGTCAGTTGGATTGAGAAAAACGTATCATCAGTATGTTTTACAAAAGAGAGGACATTTTCATTATTTACATTGGCCTGTGCATTGGAATAGTTAGCATTAAAATGTTCCGCCAAACGTGCACCTGACATGTTACGACCGTCTATAGTTAATTCGCCAATAGAGTGGGTAACCTTACTACGATTTAAAACTTCATTAATAATTTTCCACACGACGTCAGGGCGTTGTTTAGTAGCCTCATGAAACTTTTGCTTGTAATATGATGATTTTGCTTTTCTAAGCTCAGATGTCAATTCGTTCCTAAGTTTTTTAAAACATGACAGTTTATTTTGATCCCTTGTCTTTAAAAATGTTCTATATAAGCGAGTTTTCTTCTTCATCATTTTTATGTGTGCTGGGGTTACCCAAGGTTTTCTTATTTTTTGCTTGTGGTTACAGTTTTAAACGGAAAATGTAGGGCATAAAGTGCTTTAAAAATATTTAAGAATTCATTATATGCATCATTCACATCTAGTTTAGAGAAAACCGATGTCCAGTCACAATTTAATACTGCATTCCTAAATGCAAGTAGGCAATCATTAGACATTTCCTGGTAGGTTACAGAAGATTTAGCAGCACCTTTGTTTGGGTCATGATTATGTAAAGTCAAAAAGATTGGAATATGATCGCTTATGTCGCAGCTAATGGTTCCGGTTACTTTGACGTTGGTTGCAATATTGGTAATAAAAAGGTCAATTATACTTGATGTGGATGTAGTGATTCTAGTGGGAGACGCGATAACATTTCGAAACCCGTTAGAGTGCAGCGTATTATTGAGTGCCTTAGTTTGGAAAGAGTCCTCTAGTATATTAACGTTGAGATCACCCCCTAGGACCAGAGAGTAGTTATTTGCTGATACATAGTCTAGAAAGCGCTCAAGAAAAGAGATAAACATTTCAAAATCCGCCGAAGGTGGGCGGTACATGACAGCTCTTATATTAGCCCCATATTTTAAACTCAGTATTTCATAATCACTTGTAGATTCAGTAAAAATATCCAGCAGCTCACATTTAATTGAAGATTTCACGTGAATTGAGACACCGCCGCCACGTTTATGCTTGCGGTTTAAAAAGAAATGTGTGTAATCCGGCAGAACGAGCATATCAGCATCCTGCTGATACCACGTTTCCGTGAACATTATCATATCGAATGATACGCAGCACTGATCCAGAAATGATATAATACAGTCATGTTTATTTGTTGCTGAACGCGTGTTCAAGTGAAAGATATGGGTGGAATTTCGGGAGGCTAAGAACTGACTCAGTTTTTCTGGCAACACAAGTTCGACGTAGTCCATAAAAACAAAATAAAGAAAAAATGGAAAAGACTGTACAAGATAGCATAGCTAAATTAACAAATCTTTCCTACGTCAGCCTCATTGTTAATCTGAACAAATGGGGTCCTCTCTGCTTGACGAGCAAAAATCTTGCCATTTCGAACCCAGACATACTTCCAATTACATTGATGCTTTTTGGCAATCGCTTTTCCGAGAACCCGCTTCAGAGATGGGCATAGGTGTTCGTTAACGAACACAGGGGCATCCGTGTCAAGGCCAAGATCCGCGTTCTTAATGCGCTTCTTTTTTGCCTTATCAAGGACGGCATCACGCTTGCTGCGGCTTACAAATTGCAGAATAATGTTAGATTTGGTGGCGTCCTGGGTTGGCACGCGATGACAGATCGCAATGTCACTTCCAGCGATTGGCTCGCCGATTGATTCCCCAAGCCTTTTGACCAGGTCAGGAAGTACTTCGTGATCATGCTTTACAACCCCCTTGATTTCTAGGTTGGCGTGTCTGGAGTATTGCTCAGCTTCTGTGAGCCGATCCTGGTAGTCGATTAGGCGCTTTTCCATTTGGCTGATTTTTTCCGAAAGGTTTCCGTTTTCTTTCTTAAGCTCGGCATTTTCCTTTAAAACTGTGCCAAACTTTGCCTTAACGTCTTCGAACTCGAGGTTCATAAAGTTCACACTGTCTTTAAAGCTATTTATTTCAGCCTTCATTTCACGTATATCGCTTCGAATGTCTCGCTCTAGTGATACCTTGAAAGACTTCCACTCTTGTCGAAATTCCTCTTTGAAGTCATTAAATAATTTGGCAATGTCCTTCGCCATGGAATGTCACTTGACAACGCAAAAACAAAACCGAAGCGCAAAAGTGAACAAACAATGTAATTGCAAGTCAACTGATAACAGCTGTGGCAGCAGCGACGGTTATTCTTACTTAAATTGATTAGAGAAAGGAAAATGCCACCAAACCTGTAACGATGATCAGTCGTGAGCGTGGCTGCTCAGTACCGTCGCTGCTGCCAAGTGTCAGGAGGAGCAGACGCGTCGCTCTTTTGTAGCGCAGGGGCGCTGGAGTCCCGTAGTACCGACGAATGGCAGGACGGCAGGAAGAAGAGCACAGTCACGATGATCGTGACGACGATGACGGGCTTGATGTGCAATGCAGATGAATGCAGCACCACGTTGAAGTTTCTGTCAGCCAGCAACGCAATGGGCAATCTGTAACGATGATCAGTCGTGAGCGTGGCTGCTCAGTACCGTCGCTGCTGCCAAGTGTCAGGAGGAGCAGACGCGTCGCTCTTTTGTAGCGCAGGGGCGCTGGAGTCCCGTAGTACCGACGAATGGCAGGACGGCAGGAAGAAGAGCACAGTCACGATGATCGTGACGACGATGACGGGCTTGATGTGCAATGCAGATGAATGCAGCACCACGTTGAAGTTTCTGTCAGCCAGCAACGCAATGGGCAATCTGTAACGATGATCAGTCGTGAGCGTGGCTGCTCAGTACCGTCGCTGCTGCCAAGTGTCAGGAGGAGCAGACGCGTCGCTCTTTTGTAGCGCAGGGGCGCTGGAGTCCCGTAGTACCGACGAATGGCAGGACGGCAGGAAGAAGAGCAGAGTCACGATGATCGTGACGACGATGACGGGCTTGATGTGCAATGCAGATGAATGCAGCACCACGTTGAAGTTTCTGTCAGCCAGCAACGCAATGGGCAATCTGTAACGATGATCAGTCGTGAGCGTGGCTGCTCAGTACCGTCGCTGCTGCCAAGTGTCAGGAGGAGCAGACGCGTCGCTCTTTTGTAGCGCAGGGGCGCTGGAGTCCCGTAGTACCGACGAATGGCAGGACGGCAGGAAGAAGAGCAGAGTCACGATGATCGTGACGACGATGACGGGCTTGATGTGCAATGCAGATGAATGCAGCACCACGTTGAAGTTTCTGTCAGCCAGCAACGCAATGGGCAATCTGTAACGATGATCAGTCGTGAGCGTGGCTGCTCAGTACCGTCGCTGCTGCCAGTGTCGATGGCGACGTGTAGCGTCGTAATGGCATTGATAATCTACTTCGCAACGAAGTTGGCGGCGAGTTGAAGCGTCGCCGCATATCAGTTTTTTTTACGCTCCAATTTCGGATATGGATATATATGTCGACTCTCGTCTACTCTCTCGAGCCCTTTTAAGGGTGACTCGCAAAGAAAAAAAAAGATTTTTTAAACAGCCTATGTCGGGACAAGCATGTCATGTAAAACAATTCTTCTTCCGTGAAAAAAAAAATATATTTTTTTACAGCAATACTTATCTCGCAAGGCAGATTTTAGTGTGCGGCGCTATTTCGTCCGTTTAAAATCGCCCGCCAAGCAAAGTTAGTGTTATACGTCACGGACTCGGCTGCTATATCAGTCACGGAGTGAGTTGCGATAGCAACTCTTCTCATTGGCTAAAGATTGATTGACAGCTTGGATGCTTGGTTGTTAAAACCTATGTGATATGTTGTAATTCTCTTTTGAGCGGCATATTATTTACATTTAAAGAATAATCCATGTGATTAGATACATCATTCTTTACAAAAGGTTTACAAAGACGGGCACCTCGGTTTGGATTCATACCGCAGCAGTGTCGGCAGCTTCTATGCATTATTTTTCATGGCCACCGGGGCCTCTGCTCCCGCCTGTCTCGCCTGCCTCGACTATCGTTTCGCCTTAAGTGATCAGGGTTGTCGGCATGCTGACCCGGGTGCCTTGAGTGAGACTCCCGGAAGTGAAGTAGTGTGTGTTTAGCAGCGGCCGCAGGTGATTAGTGATAGGAAGCGACGGGGGGTTTTTGGCTTTCATAGCGCGGTTTGTTACTTTCGTTTTCTATTTGTAACTTCCCTACCGTGCTTTCTTTTTTTTTGTTTGCTTGCGCGAGCAAGTGGCGATCTTTTGGAGACAAGGAGGTTCTAATGGGCAGGAGGTGGCAGTCCCTATCCCCAATGGCATGGAGCGGTATGTGACTGGGAAGTAGGCGTGGCCACGAGCCGCGACTGACTATTTCTCTGACCAGTGGGAAGCGTAGTGAGTGGGCGCCGCCATTAATTCCGGCGCAAACAACCCTCGCTGCCACGGCATTTCCGTGGCAACGCATTTGTGTGCACCGAGTGCTAATGGCGGCACCCACTGTTATTTGAAACGGAAGCGCTTAACGGGAGATCGCGTAAACCGGTATGGTCGGAATTGGATGAGATTATTATAAACGAACGCCTGGTTGCCCAGCAGCACCGACTGGACCGGTGTCGAACAGGCGGAGATTTCGAGGCCCAACACCTGCCTGACCAGTAGGACTCAGGAAGTCTGCGTGTAGCGGACGCTCTCGCCTGGAGCCTCGTCTCGAACGAGTCGTCGTAGCGCGGCTTTGGAAAGCGATCGCGAGTCAGTCATCGTAGGCAACGAACGCTGAGAAGTGATCGTAGGCACAAACGCTGAGAAGGCGCTGTGGTGTCGTGTCGTGCTGAAGTGGCATCGCGCTGGTTGAAAGCCGTACAAATTCTGGCTTGCGAAGATGTTGGTTTCACTCCGTCGTGATGAGGCATTCGGGGTCTGGGCATCGGAACATCTTTTGGTGTGCCGATCGAATCGAAAGCCGGCCGCCACAGCGAGCAGACGAAGCAGACCGCAGGCACGGAGCAGACGTAGCCTAAGCACTGCAACCGACGCGGAGAGCAGACGATGGGAGCATGGTTGGATTTAGGTTTGATTGAGAGAGCGCCGGTGCAGGGGGCGGTCTGGGATTGGATTGTTCTTCCGGCGTCGCTGGGTATGACGTCATGCCGGGTCCTGCCCTATTTAAACGTCCTTGTTTCGGAGATGTCAGTTTCTGTAAAGCGGTGCCGGTGCTCCATAAAGTAGTGCCAGATAAGTGATCGCGAAAGCGAGTCTTCCAGCAGCCATGTTGCCCCGAAAGCTGACAAGCTGAATGCTATTGGCTGGAGGTAATCGGGCGTTCGCTCTAGCGACGAACGTGTCCAGGTATGTTCTCGTCATTTCGCTCCGGAGGCCTTCGAGGGTTATTCCGTAACAGCTGTCCGCAGAAGCTCTTCGGACGTCCAAATTCTGTGTTCACCGGCAGATTTTTTTTTTTTCGCGGCTTCCGAACCATCTTACGTAAAGTTGTTTAAATTGGATGTGTAGTGTTATCGTAAATGTGTACTGTTATCGTAAACCTTGGCTTGTGATTGCGCCTTTGTAGATCACTGTTATGCGTTTTGCCGGAGAGACGCGAGCGACGGGCATAACAAAATTGTTTGCATAATCCGCATACCTGCAAAAGCACTCCCCCAGTCACCTTGAGAAAAGCGCGAAACACGGAGTCCGCGCCTTCCTAACTTCCCAGTCTTTTACCTGCTTTAGGGCAGTTTGTACCTGCTAGTATGTATGTCTACTGAAACTGCAGCTTGAAACTAGGGGCAGTGCCAGAGAGAAAAAAACAAAAGTTTGGAAAGTTTCCTTGCCCTCCGCAATTTCTGAACTCTCAAGTGATTGTACCATAATAAATACACCAACACCTCTTCTCAAAATAAAAAGGCACTATGTTCATCCACGTAAAAAATGGTCTCAGTTCGTGCATTTATGGGCAGGTAGCAAATCTTGCCCAACTTTATTCACACCGCATGATCAGCGCTAGAAACTCACACGAAATTTACAGGAACATTTTGGTGGCGACGTGTTTCCCTGAAATTCGGTATAACTGGTCGTTTGCAGGACCGAATCATCTACTCGAGCGGTGTGCGTCACTGTGCAAACGCAGTAAAAAACACGAAGCATAAAAACGGCAAATTTAGGACAACAATCCAGAGTCCATGGTTCAATTAAAACGACATAATTTTGTTGAAAACGCCCGCAGCTTTTTACACACGGTATGCGTCGGGAATCTTCCACTTCCTGAAATGGAACGAAGAAAGATTTACTTTTAAAGACGCTTGCGGCGTCCTTTCGGACTAGCTGGACCGAATCAGCTGACGACGACGTGACTGAACCTTTTGAACCTCAACTTTACAACGACCAATTTGCGCTCCGTGTTAGTGTGGGTTTCTACTTCCAAGCCCCGCAGCAAACACCATGAACGTTTCAGTTCTTTCTCGCATTGCCGTGTCACCAAACAGAACGAGATCGCCGAAGTCAACGCAGCGCGGTCGTGAACATCGGCTTGTGGTTCCGCATTCCTGGACCCTCTGACTCCCTTCGCTTTCAAAGCACACGCGAGGAATACGAATGATACTTTCCGTCTTCCGGGAACATCACAGGGGCACTTCCCCCGCTCACGTCTTCGCTACATGTTCTCGCGAACCGTGGAGTTTTCACGTGCCGTCAAACCAAAACAATACCGGCGCCATGTTGAACGTGTGTTCTTGCCAGATTTTCTCCAACCAAACAAAAGCAACGAAAGCAAACCGGCTCTAGCTTCCAGTATACATCGGCGGCACCTTGTCCCCGTTCCTCCCCTCTCCCCGATCCGCAGCGTATCTTCGACAAGACGCGCCGTAAGTCGAGGCGCTGCGTACGTCGTTCAACTCCGCAGTCAAGTCAATCCAAAAGCAAATCCAAGAGTGAAGGGCGGGGCGTACTACTCCTCCGCGCTGGTCGTAAGAGCGGGAGTTTCAAATGTGGAGAGAGTTCTGACTCCGACGAAATTACGTCCTGTGGCGTAAATACTGCTACGTTTTTTGCTTTTTTTGCGTTAGATTCGTTTTGTTACATGCTTGTCCCAAACAGACTGTTTAAAAAACACCTTTTTTTGCAGTTACCCTTTAAGAAGCAGGTATATGCCAAGCGGACTCTCAAATCCTCCACCATGTAAGTCAAACCAACCGCATACAGATCCCTTGTTAGGCCCATTCGTGTATAGGAATTTGTTGTATGGGATCCCTATTAAAAAAATGATGTCAATCTACTTGAATCTATCCAGACTGACGCCGTAAGATTTATGCTTAATAGGTATGACCACAATTTCTCTCCTTCATCAGCTTTGTCATTTCTTGGACTCGAACCTCTGTGTTGGAGGCGCAAGATAGGTCGACTCAAAATGTTCCACAGAATCGTCAATAAAGACGGCGGCATTGAAAGAACTGAATACATTTAATTTTCAACTTCTACACGCACAAGACGATCTCATTCATTAAATGTGTTCCGTTACATTGTCATATAAATTGTTTTAAAAATTTGTTTTTCTCGAAAAATATTGATGACTGGTACGAAATTGACGAACAGATAGTATTTTTTTAGCGTTGATTTTATTAGCGCTATTAACAATCTTTGTTTCTCTTAACGAAAGTCGTTCTTAGTGAATCATTTTAAATGGCATTTTGTTTTTCGGTGTTGTCTGGTTCATGTATTTGTATGTTTCACGGCGACAATGACCTGATATGAGGTCGCAGTATGCATAAAGAAATAAAATAAACAAACAAATAGAAACGAGCTGGGTTCGGCAAAGTAGAAAACGCGTGCTTAGATCCAGGCATTGATAGAGCTCGGATCTTCTCATCATCGCAGTGGTTGGGCACGAGCCACAACCCGACTCTCCGACGAGGCATTTATTGTTATGAGCCGAAGTTGAGTGCTCACGCAGTTTTCGTGTCATATTCATGAGTCCCGCTCGACTGTCGTCAGTCGCGTGTTGTGAATCCCACAATTAAGTAATCAAGCTTTGCGAAGCCAAGACTGAACGAAGTAGCCCCCTTTCATCCTCGCAATTTCACCGCGACCAAAAAGCTTCTGTATCAGTGGCAATCTGTGGGAGTATACTTGGGGCAGACTAGGACCAGTAGGCCTCTGTAAAGTCATGAACATTCCAATTCGATATTCGTTCATGACCCTTTTAGTTCGAAGAGCGGAAAAATACAAACAAAGATAATGAGACATTTTGCAGCGTATTTATATTTAAATAACTGAAATACTGTTTCGCCATTGAAGACAACAAAATAACTTCAACGACCAAACGGGAAAGCCAGCGAAGCTCTGTTTCACAGCCACAGCTCTTTCTTTCCACCACTGAACATGTCGTCGTGGTTTATGTTGTAGTTGGCGTAGTAGGGCATAGGGTGTCCGTCATCGAAGTTACCAAATCATCGGAAAAGATCGCCGGCCGCCCGCGGCAAACGAACCTGGGTCCTGTTCATGCAAAGCGGAGGCGTTACCACTGAGGTACCCAACATGTTTTTTGTCGTTATTACATGGAAGTTACGAACCGTAAACAAATTTAGTAACAATTAGGCGAGCATGTCACTGGAAACACTTCGAAATTTTGAGTTTCGTAATACAACACACAAGAGCACAAAAGGGACAGTTCAAATTCAGGCAGCATAAGACACCGTTCCAGCAATGGCAGCCAGTCAGGAGTAGCGCTCATGCACTCATAAATGCTTCGAACTCTCCGAACCTCCTCAATAAATAGAGATTGCGGTCGATCACCCTACAACGCCAAAGGTTGTGTGAGCCCAACAAAAAGACAAGGTCAAGCGGCAGAGCGCCTTTGGGATCAACTGGCGGAAAGCGAATTTCATTCGACCTGAGGTAGAGGTCGTTCTTAATTGTGCGTTGAAGGACGTCACGAAAAAACCTACGCATCGGTACAGCAAAAAACAACAACAACAACAACAAAAACAGCGTTCTATAGTTTCAGGCTGGTTACTAACCCTACAGTTCACGGTCGAGGGCACAAATATCCCCTTGCCTTTTAGCCAAATCTTAACAGGTAGTGTGGATGTATGCAATTTTATAAGAAAAAGTTTTGGCAGTTGGCGACATTCGCTTTCTTTTAACACGTCTGAATACGCCTGTCCCTGGTTGAGCGGTTGTCAATGTACGGTAGATTTGTAGTGGCAACAAACATTCGATGAGGTCATTGTATAAACGTTTCCGTTCGGTTTCAGACATGTATTCGAAAGAGAAACATTTGCTAAGAAAATTAACTGCATCCACAACTTCCTCTAAAAATCCCCATGCACAAAAATGTTCGGGAATATTTGAAACATCCCAATGTGGCAAATGCGTAGAAAGATGAACTTAAAAAAATGTCCTCAAAAAGGATGGTGCTTATCACTGAAGAAGGAAAACCTTGATACTAATTGTCGTTCAAGAAGATGGACGAGACCGAGGCCTCCCAATTTGGCAGAAATACTGTGAAACATAGAGGTGCCGCTGTGCGCAATGTAGCACTCGGAGGACATATCAAAGCTTGGCCACGAGGAAAACGTTGCAGGCTGCAGCCTTTTCAAATATGGACATATCACGCCCGTTAATTAGCTTAGGTTGACTTTTTTTTTTTAAACATCGCTCCAATAATTATCACTGTTTTGAATGTGCATCAAACCAGTTCCAAGATACTCGGGAGTGTTGTCTGAGCACGAGATGTCGGCGAACTGCACGGGCGTCATAGCCCAGGATCCAAACCACATGCCACTGCACCCATTTTGTTGATGGCCACCACAGTTGTTGCACAAACATTTTCCGTTACCTTCAAAACTTGTTCAATTCTTCGTTTGTCAGTGCAAATGTAGGCGAAATTGTCGGCATATGCTAGCATCTTCACTTCACAGTGAATGAGAAAATATCGGCGAATTTACATGCTGTTCAAAACACTCATGAGCGAAGGTTTTTAAGTATATTGCGAATAAAAGGGGTGATAAAGGGCACCTCTGTTTTACTGAAGCCTCAAGGCTCATAGCTGATGAAAAAACGCCGTTAACGATCACCCCTGTTCGGCTGTCTTGGTGTCACATTAGAATGCCATTGAAAAGTGTCGCTCTTATGTTTACGCTGTCCAAGACGTAAAACAAATGGTTCACATGGTCAAAGGTTTTGGCGAGGTCAATTTGAACTATTGCTACCTGATTCTTTGTGTCCGAACAATTCTAGAGCACAGGACCGGTAACATGAATACAAGTCAATACAAGTCAGTGACCCTTAATTCCACACGTCTGAAAATCCCCAACCAAACGGTAGGGGTCTACTCTAATCGTCTGGTCAGAAATGTATCAAATCTTTTATAGTCCACTGTACCAAGGCCGGTTGGACGGTACCCTTTGATGGTCTTTAATATGTATGTGTTTTTGGACTTTGAAATAAGAACTGTGTGGCTTTGAAAGAGAGATGGAAGCAAAACTTTTGCTTCAGGAGCTTCGCAAAATATGGCATGCAGTACGGAGGATAACAATTCACTGTGAGTTTGATAAAATTCCGCAGGAAAACCATCTGGACCTAGGGTTTTAGACGATTTCAGATTGTTCAGAGCTCACTAAACTTCTTCTATTGTGGTTCCTCCTTCAAGCAAGGCACAGTCCTCATCATTCAGTTCTGGCATCAGAATTACAAAATTCTGCACACTTTTATCGCGTATCTCCGAGTGACCCAAAAAGTTTCTTATAATGTCGCTCAAAACGGGTAATAATTTCGGTGGGCTCGCTGGTAAGTACACCTCTAGATTATATTGCCGCGCGCCAAGTGAGCAGCGCGGCCGTGGCCTAACGGTTATAGCGCCTGCCTCCCACGCGAAAAGCCAGGGTTCGATTCCTGGCCGCGGGACGCGCTTTTTGTTGACATCTAATGTAATGTTCTGGTAAATTCGAGAACCGTGTTGCTTGTTCGAGGTCAGAAAGTTCTACACGCCGAACCTTCTGGGCCGATTATTCCAGAAGCCCACGCATGTACATAAGGGGCTCCGCGTGGCGAGCCGCAGTCAGTTTCGCCCCAGCGTTCGACTCTGCTCTTTCGCCGATTTCGACGCCCGCGACGCTCTGCTGTTATCTTCTGTTTTCTTTTTATTTTTGGGCACAAGTTCGCCCTCATTAAACGTTTAGTTCCTTTAGTTATTCTCCGCCTCATCATTTGTCATTCGTGACATTTTGGTGGAGGTGCGGGGTATTGCATTTTATGCCCGTTAAGCGTACCCCTCCGAAGACATCCCGGCCAAGCGACGTGCTCAGCCCCGGAAGGCTACCCTTCGCCGAAGAAGCCGAAGCCCGAAGAAGCCGTCGTACCAGAGGTCAGTCTCCCGAATTGGGTCTCTTGCCCGAGGACCGGAAGAAGAAGATCCCGACCATGACCACCCCACCCGTCGTCGTCCTGCCCGTCGCACCCCGGACTCCGACGCCTTTCCACGGGGAGGTCCACGAGGACATCGAAGACTGGCTGCGACACTACGAACGTGTAGCCCGCCACAACGGATGGACGACTGAGCAGTGCCTCCACAACCTTTACTTCTCGCTTGAAGGCACTGCGAGGCACTGGTTTGAAAACCACGAAGCCTCCTTCACTACATGGGAGTCCTGCGTCACCGAACTTAAGCGGACATTCATTAACCACCATCGTCGCCAGAGAGCAGAGGACCTGCTTCAAACAAGGGTGCAGGGCCCCAACGAAAGCCTGACCAGCTTTGTTGAGGATGTCCTGCGTCTAAGTGCCCGAGCCGACCCGGAGGCCGCCGAGGAAAAGAAACTTCGAATCCTCATGCGAGGCGTCAAGGCAGAAATTTTTGGAGGCCTGGTTCGTAATCCCCCGACGACCGTCGATGCTTTTGTGAGGGAAGCCACCAACATCGAGCGCGCACTGACGGCCCGAGCAAGCCACTACCACCGACTCGCCGGCGCGCCTACTGCTCCAACCGTCGCAGCTTCCCTACTGGACCCGAATACCAGCGGTGTCGACAGCCTCCGGGAGATCGTCCGGGATATCGTCCGGGAAGAGCTCCGCAAGATCCTACCTGCTGCAGATCGCCCGTCTTCCTCTCACTCGCCGAAGTCGTGCGAGACGAGGTTCAGCGAGCGCTCCTGCCGGATACCCCTGTCACCGTGGCCGCAGCCGACGAGCCGACGCTGACCTACGCCGCAGTGGCCCGACGACCGCCGCCAACTGCTCAACATTACCCGGTGGCGCCACGACGAGACCCACCAACGCAGGCGTACCCCGACGCAACGACGAAGTACGTCAGTACGACCGCCGAGAACAGCCGGCGCCAAGGAAAACCGACGTGTGGAGGACAGCGGATCGACGACCCATCTGCTACCACTGCGGGGAGGCCGACCATATCTACCGCCGTTGTCCCTACCGGCAAATGGGCCTGCGTGGGTTCCACCCAAACGACCCACGCCCGAGGTACGGCGAACGCCCTCGCGACATCGAGGAGTACCTTCGACGCTCGCCCTCCCCAGTGTCGTCTCTCCGCCGTGAAGCCCGCTCCCCATCGCCACGACGTTCAGCGTCTCCAGCGCCACGACCCCGCCGAGAGAGCCTGTCTCCCCTTCGTCGCCGGGAAAACTAAGTGCGGCAACGCCCGGAGGTGACGTTGCCGAAAACGACCGAAGCAAAGAGCCTCCAACAACGCCGGAGCGCTCCCACCCTCCCGACGCCCCGCATCGCACCGACGCCCCTGCATCGGTGTCCAACAATCTAAACATTATTATCGACGGCCACGACGCATCGGCACTCGTGGACACCGGAGCAGACTATTCAGTCTTGAGTGGGAGGCTCTCTCGCCGCCTTCGAAAAGTGACGACGCCGTGGGAGGGGCCGCAGATACGAACTGCTGGGGGACACCTCATTACGCCTGTCGGAAGGTGCACTGCTCGAGTTGAAATCCACGGAGAGACGTGCCCTGTCAAGTTCGTCGTTCTGCAAGACTGTTCGAGGGACGTTATCCTCGGAATGGACTTCCTCTGCGAGTATGGCGCCGTCATCGACCTGGGAACAAACCGGCTGACGCTACGAAAACCTGCTCCACCACCGGAGGAACACAAAGCGACGTCCTCCGCGGTCCGAGTCCTCGCAAACCACGTAAACTTACCACCGCGGTCGAGTGTTTTCGTACTCGTCGGGATCGATGAAGCTTCCTGCGGCGAAGTTCTTCTCGAGGGAAGCCTCCAATTGCTCCTGGCAAGAGGAATAGGCATCGCAAGAGGAGTAGCTGAACTTCAGGATGGGCGGACTATGGTCCTCGTGACGAATTTCCGAAATGAAACGCAACACCTCACGAAAGGTGCAGCCGTGGGCCACGTCGAGGAACTCCGAAACTCCGCCGAAATCGCCGCGATTACTGACGAATTCTCGCCACCTCAGCAAGACAGTACGTCGCCAGCTCAGCTCGACATTGACCCTAAGCTTCCGGGCCCGAAACGTGTGCAGCTGATTAACCTCCTCGCCGAATACCGCGACTGCTTTGCGACGTCGTCGAAGGTGCGCCAAACCGCCGTAGCGAAGCACCGCATCGTTACCGAGGACGACGCGCGCCCTGTGCATCGATCGCCGTACAGAGTCTCCGCTAAAGAAAGGGAGGTGATCCAGGAGCAAGTTCAAGAGATGCTGAACGACGACATAATCCAACCTTCAAGCAGTCCGTGGGCGTCTCCAGTAGTGCTGGTTAAGAAGAAGGACGGAACGCTTAGGTTCTGCGTGGACTACCGGCAGCTGAACGCGGTGACGAAGAAAGACGTCTACCCACTCCCCCGCATCGACGACACTCTGGACCGGCTGCGCCACTCTCGATATTTCTCATCGATGGACCTGAAGAGCGGCTACTGGCAGATCGAAGTCGACGAACGGGACCGAGAGAAGACAGCCTTCGTCACGCCGGATGGACTGTACGAGTTCAAGGTGATGCCCTTCGGACTATGCACGGCGCCAGCAACTTTCCAGCGTGTCATGGACACAGTACTGGCAGGACTGAAGTGGCAGAGCTGTCTCGTCTACCTCGACGACGTCGTAGTCTTTTCCAGCGACTTCGACGAGCACTTGCAACGACTCCGAGCTGTTCTCCAAGCCATACGGACCGCCGGACTCACCCTGAAGCCGTCAAAGTGTCGGTTCGCCTATGACGAACTGAAGTTCCTAGGCCACGTGGTTAGTAACGAAGGCGTCCGCCCAGACCCCGAGAAGACTCGCGCTGTCGCGGCATTTCCAGCGCCGACAGACAAGAAGGCCGTGCGAAGATTCGTTGGACTTTGTGCCTACTATCGACGCTTCGTTCGGGATTTCGCAAGGATTTCCGCACCGCTCACAAAACTCACGAAGGACGCCGAGAAGTTCGAATGGGCCGAGGAGCAGCAGCAGGCATTCGACGAGCTGAAGCGAAGACTCCAGACTCCTCCTGTCCTTGGACACTTTGATCAGGATGCTGAAACCGAGATTCACACGGACGCTAGTAATGCAGGACTTGGAGCGGTACTAGTTCAAGTGCAAGAAGGCACCGAGCGAGTCATCGCCTACGCAAGTCGGACGCTGTCCAAATCGGAGAGAAATTACTCCACGACTGAAAAAGAATGTCTTGCGGTCGTATGGGCAATCACGAAGTTCCGGCCGTACCTGTACGGGAGCCCGTTCCGCGTAGTCACGGACCACCACTCGCTCTGCTGGCTTGCGAACCTCAAGGACCCGTCAGGACGCCTCGCTCGATGGAGCCTCCGACTACAAGAGTTCAACATGACTGTGGTTTACAAGTCGGGACGCAAGCACAGCGACGCTGACTGCCTGTCCAGGGCCCCTGTCGAAACACCTTCCGGCAGCAGTGACGACGATGACGACGAGTGCTTCCTAGGAGCAGTGAACACCGACGACATGGCACGACGTCAACGACGTCGTGGATATGCCGCGCGCCAGTGGCAGCGCGGCGTGGCCTCATTCTGTTTCTGGCTGCCGATAGGAGCGGACGCAGAATGGGCTCCGTGCGAGCAGCGATAGCGGCCGTTCCAGGCCGCGGTGACTCGGCAACTACCGTACCGAAGGAATATAGGATTGTTCTGCCCCCGCTGCCAACCGGTGAGGCGATGAAGCGTGCAGTTATACTACACTGCGACATCGCCGGACGACCCTACAGTATTGAAGATTTCCGGAAGCCGTTGAAAGACGTCGGTGTGATCCGGGAGGTCGCCGGAATCGGGGCATATCAGATGTCTCATGTCTGGCTCCTGGATATGCGCTCGGACGAGGCGAAGAAGAAGCTGCTCGACGCTGGGCAGCTCCTTGTCAAGGAAAAGACCTGCCTTGTCGTGGACCCTACAAGGCAAGAAGTTCGTCTGAAATTGCACTGGGTTGCATATGACGTGTCCAACGACACGATACGACGAGTCTTCGGAGAGTACGGCGAGGTAAAGGAGGTGGCGCGAGAAAAGTGGAGGGTGCCCGACTTCGAAGGCGTCGAGTCTACCACTCGGCTCGTCCGCTTGGTGCTTCGTGAAGGCGTCACACTCGACCGCCTCCCGCACCAGCTGCGCCTCGGCAGTGGCACGGTGTTGGTGGTGGTCCCTGGAAGGGCTCCGATTTGTCTACGGTGCCGTACCAAGGGACATATACGGCGTGACTGCCGTGTTCCCAGGTGTGCCGAGTGCCGCGCATACGGACACGTGCAGGCAGACTGCACCCGCTCGTACGCGGGCGCCGTCGGGCGTGGTACCGACGGGGACCAGAACGAGCTCCTTATGGACGAGGACGAGGCGGAACGCGCGGCGGCGCCTGATGTGACTCAACCCGAGCCGGCCGCCGAGACGAGTGGAGGGAAGCCAGAGGAGGGAACGTCGACTCCAGACACTGGGACTCAACAACCGGCGTCGCCGGAGACAGTCGCCAAGGACGTGGACGCCGCTGGAGAGAGCGCTTCAGCGCATGGAGACAACAGCAGCTCCTCTGGGATGGAAGTCGAGGAGGCGACGTCAAAGCGCCGCTGCGACGATCTTCTCGCGGCATCGCAGGAGCGACGGCTAAGTCAGCTGGAAAAGCAGTGGAAAGTCAGCGGTTCTTCTGAGAAGAAGATGCGAGTCACCAGCTTGCCACGGCCGTCGTCGCTTCCACGCGGCGATAAGCAGGCTCCTTGAGCACCGGCGGGATGGGAACACACTGGGCCGGACGTGGAACTAGAGTGGTAAGCGCCGTGCGCTCCGTCTGTGCCTATACACTAGATTATGGTTTCCTTAGAAAGGTCACTCCGAATTGCAACCCTTAATATTCGAGGGCTCGCAGCCAGAAGGCGACAAAGCCAGCTGTATCGCCTTGTAACGGAGCAGGACCTAGACATAGTCGCTGTTCAGGAGACAAAAGTCGAGAGTGAGGACGGTACGGAGCGTATGGTGCGCCCTTTTACAACACGTTATGACGTTTGCGTTAGTCACGCGGTTGGGACGTCGGCGGGGTGTGTTCTTCTCGTTCGCCAGTGTTTAGGAGCAGTTATTCAAACTGTAACGACGTGTGAGTTGGGAAGGCTTGTGGTTTGTGATTTTTCTTTATCCGGTTTGGAATGGCGCGTTATTTCCATATACGCACCTACCAGAGTTGACGAGAGGCGTGTATTTTTTGAGAATATTCGGCAGTACTGTGACACCCAGCGACTCGTTATTTTGGTTGGCGATTTTAATTCTGTCTGCTCAGCACACGATAAAACCAGCTCTTCTCCTCATAATGACGCGAGCACAGAGGTTTTGAGGGCCATAATAAATGATTTTGACCTAGAAGACGTTGGAGAATGTGTTAGTAACGGTCGGGGTGTTCAGTTCACCCACTTTCAAGGCACTAGCCACGCCCGCTTAGACAGAGTGTACGTCTCGCTGGAATTAATTCCGTTATGTCGCGATTATTTTGTGAGTCCTGTCTCCTTCAGTGACCATTGTCTGGTTAAGTTTTGCATCGGCGGTAAAACTGAAAATAGGAAAACCTTTAGATGGGAATTATGGAAATTCAACAGTAAGCTATTGGAGGATGTCGCTTTCATGGAGTTTGTCAAGCAAGCTGTGGAAAAGTTAAGTACAGGAAACAAATTTGAATCTGGAGCTAAGTGGGAAATTTTTAAACAGCAATTAAAAATGATGGCATTAGAAAGAGCTGGTATAATTAAACACGAAGAAAGAAAGAACGAAACGTTATTGCGCTCGAACTTGCAGACGTTGATCAAAGAGGAATGCAGAAATCCCGGAGCATTTAAAGATGACATTCATTCTTTGAAGGAAAAAATAGAGCTTCTAGATAAAAACCGTTATCGCGGGGCACTCGTGAGAGCGCGAGCCGAACGGTTGACTTTGGGGAGGCTCCCACTAAGCGAGCGCTGAGCATCGAGAAAAGCTACGCCCGGCGAAATGTGATAACCGAGATTGAACGTGACGGGGCGATTACAAGCGAGAAAGCGGAAATCGAGCGTGCGTTTTTTGATTATTACAGTAAATTATTCGCATCTAGTGCGGTTGATCTCGATGGTTTCAAAAATGATTTCTTAGCTTTCATGCCGCGATTAGATAATGAGACAAAGGAGTTTTTAGAGGCCCGGATCACAGTCGATGATGTGGTGACCGCTATTGAAGCTCTGAACCCAGGAAAATCTCCTGGACCCGACGGGCTCAGCGCCGCATTATATAAAGCCTTGAAGCATGAATTTTCTGTAGTTTTAGCTAATGTTTTTAATGAGGCTTTCGACCTTGGTGTTCTCCCTCCCTCTTTTTTGTCGTCTCACACTATTTTGATCCCGAAAACAGAGGACACCGTAAAACTTCGGCGTGTTACATCTTATCGTCCCATAAGTTTAACAAATGTGGATTATAAAATACTGATGAAGATATTGGCCAAAAGGCTACAGATAGTAATAACAGATATAGTTGGCCCTCACCAAACATGCGGAATAAAAGGAAGAACGATATTTACAAATATTCATACGGCGCGGAGTGTGTTGGAGAGTTGTGACGTCATGCACAGCGCCGTAGCAATGCTACAACTAGACCTAGAGAAGGCGTTCGATCGTGTTCCACATGACGTTTTGCTATCAGTTTTAGACCATATTAATGTTGGCTCAGTTATTCGGGAAGGGGTACGTATGGCCTATAGCGGATGTACGACGCGCCTTATAGTAAATCATTCCGTTGGAAGGCGTATCCATGTGCAACGTTCCGTTCGCCAGGGGTGCCCTTTGTCACCGCTGCTTTTTTGCATCTACATTGAATCACTATGTTTAAGTATTATCAGAAACTACAGTGTTAGCGGGTTTAAACTTTTTTCAACTGAGATACGTGTCTTAGCTTATGCTGACGATATTGCTGTGTTCTGTACGGATCACCAGAGCATAATCCAAGTCGTAAACATAGTCAAACGGTTTTGCTGCGTTAGCGGAAGTGCTGTGAACTGGGATAAGTGCCTGGGTTTTTGGCATGGTGACTGGGATTTGACTCCAAGAGTGTTTGCTAACATTAAATGGGAAACTACACCAACAAAGTATTTGGGCGTGCCCCTTGAGCATTATCGGGATAGCGAGCATTATTGGCGTAATCAAGTGGTGGAGGTTAGAGATAAAGCAGAAAAATGGAGGGGTAGCGGTTTTTCAATTTTCGCACGTACCACCGTTTGCAATTTGTTTCTTGTGAGCAAGTTGTGGTACGTGCTACAAGTGTTGCACTGTTCACGAGCAAATGTGCAGAAGCTACATCGAGTTTTAGCAGTGTTTATTTGGGGCTCTTCTTGGGAGCGTACGAGCAGAATGAACCTCTTTCGGCGAGTCCGCGAAGGGGGACTAGGTCTGTCACATCTGTTTTTGCGTCAAGTAGTCAACCGTTTTTTGTTTTTTCGCGACGTCAGCGATCCCTTTCTGCGAACGGTGTGCCAAGTGAGATTGGGTCGGGTTATGCCCGAGTTGGTAGTTTCTTCAACTTATATGTCAGGTGGTATTCATGGGTACCTCAAGGAAGTGGTTGCATCATGCCGGTTTTTGTTAACTCGTTTTTCAATTGAATATTTGAGTACAGTACCCCGTAAGCAATTGTATAAGGATGTTTGTGATGCTGTTTTTCCTGTTCCTTTGTATAGAGCTCTGTTCTGTGCAGGCCCAGGACAGGACGTCTTAAAACGCGTGAAGAGAATGTTAGTGCCGCCCGGTGTGAAGACCTTTTTCTTTAAACTACACACCGGTACCCTACCGGTCAAAACATGGATGGAGGAGAAGGGACTGTTTGTTCCCTGGGGTGTACACTGCTTCCTTTGTCAGAAACCGGAGACGATCGAACATGTCTTCCTGGAGTGCTGGGATGGCGTCTTTCTGTGGGATGTCCTCCAGCGCACCTTGAAGAAAGACTTCCCGCTAGACGAGCATGGGATCAGGTTCCTGCCCGTAGAGACCGATGGAGACGTCCCGGTAGATTGCGTTATGCTACTGGGCCTGCACAGCATCTGGAGGTGTCGGATGGCTGTGCGACATGCTGAACAGGATGCGCGTGAGGCTCGGGATTATTTCCGGGAAAGCATAATCTCATTCGTTGAAACCTATAAGGCCCAGCAGAGCGTGCCTGAGTGGCTTCCGTGTATTGAAAGGTTGATTACAATGAGCAAATTTTAACTCCATCGTGCTGGCCAAAGGCAGGCTTGCATTTTAGCATTGTCTCACCTCGTTTGTGTGTTTGGATTTGTTTTTGCGCTTTTAACCTGTCAAAACTCGGCAATAAAGAAAAAAAAAGCGCGGCCGGCTAACGGTTATCGCGCTTGCTCTCCCACGGGAAGAGCCAGGGTTCGATTTCCGGGAGTTACGCGTCCTTTATTTATTCTTGCAATTTAATGTTCTGGTGAATTCGAGAACTCTGTCGCCTGTTCGAGGTGCGATTGTTCTAGTCGCCGAACCTTCTAGGTCGATTGTTCCAGAAGGCAACGCGATTAGCTAAGGGTCTCCGCGTGGCGATCTGCAGTCAGTTTCGCCCCAGCGTTCGACTCTGCTCTTTCGCCGATTTCGACACCCGCGACACTCTGCTGTTACCTTCTGTTTTCTTTTTATTTTTGGGCACAAGTTCGCCCTCATTCAACGTTTAGTTCCTTTAGTTATTCTTCGCCTCATCATTTGTCATTCGTGACAATATTTCGGTTATCTTTTAAATAGGGCAAAGTAGGGCTCCTCGATCAATGCCTGTCGCTTTGGTAGCTCGCTCGCAAGGAAGCGCTTACAACGTCATCGCACTATAGCGCCAGGATAGCTGTCTTGATTCAAAACGCAGAAGCCGAGTTTGATGTTGGGATATTTCGTCTGAGCATGTACACGGTCCTGTGCTCTCAAGTTCATGTAGGAAGTACAATTCTAACAAAAGGTCTAGTTGTTCGAAAGTTTAAGAAACAAGGAAATAGAGCTGTACTGAAATGCAGCATTTTTACGTCCGGCTTCAGCAAGTCCCATCACACAAAATCCGCAAGTCTGGGTACTTGGATATAAAATATGCGCATTTCTGAACCTATCGCTAAACGCTTCATCACTCAAAATAGATGTGTTTTGCTTCCATAATCTCCAGTCACGTTGAGGATGGAGTCCCTTACGTGTTCGAAAACGTACAGTAACCAGGCAGTGATTGGAGAAAAGAATGGAGGAAACGTTGTAGCCTGTGATCTGATTGTTGAGAAAATAAGAGACAGATTTTGTGAAGTCGGGCATGGGAATAGCCTTCAAAATGTGCATACTGTACTGTGCAGTCGCGGCGGACTCCAACGTCTATGAGGTTAAAATTTTTTCACAACACAAGTTAGAGCTTCAGCGCTCTATCCTCGGGAGAAAGGTGTGGCCCGATTGTTTACATGACATACAAAATTGAAATCCCCAAAACTAAACGACACATATATCAGTCTCAAGGAAAGTGGCTAAGTCGTTGAAAAAGACAAACGCCTTTCGGAGTTATTAAACGCATAAACACAAATCACCCGCCGATAAACCATCTTTAAAAGAAAATCGCAACAAATATATGTGCCCAGGTCATCAATGGTGTATGAAAGGGAAACACAATCTAGGGACTTCTTCAGAAACAAATAAGATCCCGCCGAGACACCTACTGCTTGAGTTATACAAACTTCGTAAGCATCAAGAAAGGGGTCCAGAGCGCGTGCAGTGTCCTCATTGGTGGAAAGTTTTGTTTTCTGGCGCGGCTACAAAATCAGGTTGCTCACGCAACAAAAGCCGTTTCAGCTGTAATTGTTTCGGCCTCAACTGTAAACCCCGAGCCTTCAGTGATGAGAAACTCAAAGCGAGCACGATTACCTTGGTGATCCTTAGCAGAGCTCATTCTCGGTCGGACTGTCTTTCGGCGCCTTCAGCTGGCCATGGTGCTCGTACTCCAGGAAATTTCCTTTGGCATCGCCAACATCTTCCGCCAGGGTCTAGGCTGCAAAGGCAGTGGCGGACACGCACGACAAGTGGAAACTTGGTGACACCAGGCGCTTGGTGGGGGCTCCGCTCGATTTATAAATGGTGATGGGTCATGGTTCGGCGGGTGCTATGGTGGGTGTAGGCACATCAGTCGTCTTCAAGAGGTGCGAAGAGACAATCTCCAGCCATCACCCGTGCTGCGGTGTAGTTTGTATCTCCTCAATCAAACAGTGTTGAAGGAGTTACTTCCTCTGAGCCTACTCCGGCCACTGCGCCGTCGGCTTCTTCCGGTGGATTCAAAGCGGTATTCAAAGATGGCTCCCGAGGGAGATTACGAGAGCACAGTTCGCCTTCAGCGTCGACTATTCCTCTGACGTCCATAAGAAGGTCTGTGGCAGCTTCGTTGCAGTTTCTTGTTTTCTGACGCCACTGTCAGTGTGGGTGAAAATGCACTCCCCCACTGAGTGTCCGAAACGATGACAGACAGCACACCCAGGCGTTGCGGCACTGCCGGCAAGCGTGGCCCACTCTCGTTGCAGCGCAGGCAGGCAGAGTAGACGGTGCCAGTGGTCCTCCGGCATTAGAACCAGGCTCTGGCTCACGAACACATTTAGCGGGTTGGGAGCTCGGCTAACCTGGATGTGGTAGTGGAGTGTCAAGACAGCCCATCGATTGAGTGTGTCGATGTGTTCCAGACCCGGGAACTTCCATTTCTCGCGGGCTACGAACTTTACAGTTCCGTAAGGCTCGAGAGCCTCCACCTTCATTTTAATGTCTTTCGTCTCGGGATCGATGACGACTGACTTGCGCTGTTTCGCCATTCTTTCGCCTTTACACACTAGATTTTGCATACCAAGGGCAGTGGCGAAAGTAGCCATTCAAACATGACTCATTTGGCATTGGCCTAAACTTATAAGGTCCTTCAGATCAACGACTTATCGCAGGGCGTCTCGGAAGTCAAGGGCACGGCAAAGACGGGTGCCGAGGTCGGCGTGCAAAGAAACGGAGTTGAAAACGATGTTACCTGAGGCCAGACGAGGCATGATAATAAGGTACTCGTTGGTAGAGCCGGTAGACGTTGAAAAATGTCCTCGGCCAGTGGCCGATGCGCTGTTTCCAGCTGAGAGCATGTTTGACGCGGCCGTTTTGAACAGTGTCTTCTTTCGAGAGAGCTACGCAACATCGTTAAGAACCCGCTTTAAACTTAGTAGCGTTTTTCTAGTACCCGACGATTACTGTACGCATTCTCTGGAAAGTACAAATAAATTGCCGATAACGAAATGCCGTAGTACACTCTAAAAAAGTTTGTGCGTCTATTCACGCACAACACTCGGAGAGCAATCACCGCAACTTGCAGGCAGCTCAGCGAATGACAATGCCGAAACATATGTTAGACCAAAAACGCGGTCTGAGTTGTGACATTAAGCAATGCAAAACGTCACGCTTGCATTGCTTAATGTCAGAACTCAGACGGCGTTTTTTTGGTCTAAACATATGTTTCGGCATTGTCATTCTCTGAGCTGCCTCCGTAAGTTGCGGTGATATGGCTCTTTGAGTGTTGTGCGGGAAAGCAGACGCACGGGCTTTTTTTAGAGTGTAGCACTGCCAATGCCAAGAAGAGCACGTGACGAGTGACGCACTTTCACGCGCCCCGGAACAAACAAACAAGAAACGAAAGCGTTCGGAACAAAATGGTAATATGTCTATTTTGTTCCGAACGCTTTTGTTCACGCGCTACACGGTGCGTGAACGTGACGCCAACAATCAAGAACATTGCCTTGACGTGTTGCAGCTATCGCGGTGACTGTAGCATAAATTAACATGTGACTGCCCAATTGTTTAGTGGGAGTTTTGTTCGTGCTCGTCAATATTCTGACCACAAACAATGCTATCGTGTGGGTTGGAACGTCAGTATGTCACGTGGAATATCTTCAGATAGGTCCAAAATATGGGCACGCAGTCCGCATTGAGCCAACACCGACCAACATCACTTACAATTTAAAGAACGCAGGCGGGGCCGAGTCCTGAGCCCCTATGATCACTTCGCACCAATCATATTGCGGCATAAAACGATCAGAACGCAGAACAACAATTGCAAAGCAAGATGCTTGAACATAACAGGCAATATCCAGCGAGCCGCGAGTGACTAGGGGGATCGCAAGTTCTTCTGCTTCCTTTACAGGGGTTGCGATGATGTCAAAAGGCCGAGCTCTAATTGGCTGGTTAAAAGAAATAGGGGCAGACCTTAAGGCATCTTGCATTGATGTCCACCCACCATTTGTTTTCAATGAAAGCCAATCAGAGCTCGGCGTTGTTCTGACATCACCGAAACTCCTACGCAAGAAGCAGACGACCTGCTCTCTGCATTGACATTTTCTACGCGGGCGCCGCCATCTTGAATCGCGGAATTTCCGATATGCGTGAAAGCATTGTTTTGCTCTGGCACCACAACTGAAAGAAGGTCATGTTTCATACTTTGTTTCTGCTTAAGTCCAGACAGAGCCGACGCTACGAGCTAATCGGACAAATCAAGCAGTGTCAAGCGGGAACTACTGGGCCTTTTCTGGCTATGATTGGTTAAGCTATGATAAAACATGCACAAAAACACAACGAATATCATCATTGTGCGGTTTTGATGCGGTCTGATTGTTTTCACCAGCTCGTCGGATCGGCTGCGTCTGGACTTAAGTTGAAACGAAGTGTAATCGCGACGGTCTATCATTTTTGTTTTGCCGTTTTTATATTTTTACCTGTTCCAGGTTTGAAATGCCTCGTTTTTTTTGTTCATCCAGCATACCGAATAGTCAACTACGTAAATAAAAAAGGGTAAGCAAAAAAAAAAAAAGCTTTAACTTGTATATAAAGGAAAATGAAAAAAAATGCAGGCGAGCTGGTGAATGACATTCACGTTCTGTCCATTTGTTTTATTGTTCCTATGTGTCAGGGTTACTATGAACGTGTAAGAATAATTAAAGCCTGTTCACTAGCACATTGACGTCATTGCAATAAGATTGAACGCAGACACAAGTTGCACACGAGTGTTGCGTCAGCGTGTGGCTGAGCGTCGTGTCCTATGAAGGCGATATAAGTCGCTTGGCGTTGGTCTCCGGCCCTATTACTGACTTGGCGCAATCCTAGTGGCATGAAGGTAAGTGGAGGTAGATGAGGCCTTTCACGGGCTTTGAATTATTTGGAAATGTTGCAAGAAATGAATATAATTAGTTGAACTTTTTTTGTGCGGTACATGCATGCCTACCAGGATAAACCCGCATTCCTTCTTTGTCTTTATGGGTATGGATCCATAACTAGCGTAATAAGCTAAGGATCCAGATGAGACTGCAGCACTTTTTATATTTTACCGAAACTCAATGAAGACCCATTGATTCATTGATTTATTGATTGATTATTCTAGACATTGTTGGTTGAGGACAAGGCGTGCGTAATTAGTCAAAACATCTAAGGTTTTCAATTCCAACGTTTGGTACACTATTGTGGAACAATAAGCGGAGCATATTTCTTTTTTTATCAGAACGAAAAATAAAGAACTAAAAGAAACGTTTTCAATTATAATTACAACCAACCCGTGGAGTAAACAAACACAGATAATCTTGAGCAACAGCCTAGAAGGCAATACAGGGTCTAACGGCGGCGTCGACCCTGAAGCTTCTGAAAACTCTTATATCTGATGTAAAAATCACTTACGAGTTGTGAATGCAAAAGCATAAATGTCGTTCTTCCGCTCCTTAGTTCGTCTGCGGCGTACAGGCGTGGACAGCCACGTTTCGCTACTGCCGAGGTAGCTGCCGACGGCCGAGCTCGCGCTCTCGTGAAGTGGCCGCGCCGCGCATGAGCCCGGCCGTGCAACCTCTCCGGAGTTTGCCCGTGCGGGCTCTGCGGCCAGACCAGCACCTCTTACCGGCGGCCGGGCCACTGCGTGCGCTGCGCCGCCATGGAGAGGGCTTCTCTGGTGGCGTTCCTTGGAACTACGCCGCGCGAGAGCCAATGGGAGCCTCGTTCCTTGAAACTATGACGCGCGCCAGCCAATGGGAGCCTATTCGTCAGATTTCTGCTACAGACAACAGGCTTCGCTTCGTTGGGACAGGAGAAGGTGCCGTTTGGCGCGGCTTCAAAAGCTGATGACGTCGGTTCTCTTCATGGGACAGTTAATGCTTTCGCATTAAAACTCTCTAATCTCCCACGTACCTGAAACCCCTTCTCCGGCTCCGTCGCGAACCGCACTAAGCATCAAAATAGCGAGGTTATAGTACTGCGTATAGGAGCGAACGCAATGTGAGCGTTGCGTGTTCCACGCTGCGGGTGCGCAGAGCTCAAACTGCGTTCTTGGATTGGCGCATGGTGACGACGCGCAAGCACAGCGTGGAGCAAGCATCGCTGACACAAACGCCCGGCGCTTGCGTCATATTTCTCCTCTATGCAGTACGAAAACAATGATAGTCGTCTGCGTGGTATCGTTCGTCGACCGAGGTTTCAACAACAACGCGACGGGTCACCGGACGTTCCCAGCTCGGTTCCCACACTGGGAGCACACTAAGGAAACAACGAGCAAGTCGCCACTGCCTCGCAGTGATACGTTCACACGCTGTACGCGCTTTAACAAGTCTCTCTTATTTTTATAAGTGATAGCTTTAAGGGCGACACTGCAGATGCGAAAGGTTTATATGTCTCATCGTTCAATCGACCTTGAAAGTCCTTGTGCGAAAACACGTCGGCGACACGAAAGGTACCAAAGCGTTTACGTGACCACTCAGGCGAATTGGAGACAATGAAATTAAGAAGGGTGACAGAGCGAATTCGGAGGAATCCAAGTGAATTGAGAGGAATTAAAGAGAATGATAAGAGTAATTAAAGAGAAGTAAGGGTAATCAGTGGCAACCAAGAAGGACTGTAAAGCGAATAAGAGGAATCAAAGTGAATGAAGAGAAATCAAAGTGAATTAAGATAAATTAAAGTGAATTATGTGGAATTAAAGAGAAGTAAGAGTATTTAAAGCTAATTAAAAAAGGACGACAAAGCTAATTAAGAGAACTAAAGTAAATTAAGAGGAATTTATGTGAATTAAGAGGAATTAAAGCGAATTAAGTGGATGACTAAGCGAATTAAGTGGATGACTAAACAAATTAAGATGATCACTCAGCACATTGAGAAGGATGACTCAGCACATTGAGAAGGATGACTCAGCACATTAAAAAGGATGACTCAGCACATTAATACAAGTGTCTTTTTTAATGCATCGGCGCTTGGGCTTTCGCCTTCAAGTCGTCTTCAAGATAACATAAGAGACCCTGTTAATGGACCTTTTCCGAGAAGCGTTCTGTGCACGCGTGAGCGCCCGATGCCAAGCGGCAGAAGTCGGCAGGAAAAATCGAGGAAATTCGGAAGGAGGCTGTTGTTGAGCGAGTAGAACACGTAATTGCAGCATATATATATAATTGTGTTACACAAAAAAAGAAAGTGGACGGAAAGAAAAACACGACGTTTGGGTAGACGCCACAGATGCCCCTCTTTAAAGCCGCGTTGGGCACGCGCCGCAGCTCAGAGAAGAGCGAAGAAACTGGTAGCGTAGCTCCCATTATCGATTGGTAGCGCAGGTAGGTCACTTCCTCGATTTTTAGTTCGTGCAGCCACCGCCTGGTGCCGTCTATATGTGGAAAAGGTCCATTGTTTCGACCTCGTCTCTCACCGCCGCGCGCGCGAAGGGAAACAAATCTTTTTTCTCCGCTGTTGGCGCGAGGCCAGGGAAGTCGGGTTTTCTCGTCGGCCGTGCAGCGCCGAAAAAAAAAAAGAGCGGGGAGCAGCGGCATCCCTTCAGTAACGACGGTACGAGGAGAGTCTTCCTGTCGTCTGCTCGTAAGACTTGTTTTCAAACATTACTCAGGTTACGCGAAATCTTACTTTGGCAGTTTCTAATTGCTACGCCTAATGTTGAATGGCTTTAGAAACTTCCACCGCGCTTACCGACTTACTTTACGGACCGCCGAGCACTCGTGGAGGTCGTCAGTGGCATCCACGATGCCACCCATGACGGCTATGAGAATTAACCGACGTCGCAGCTCTGTCCTCAGGTACGTGCCGGCACCTATTCCACCCGCATTGCGCGAGCGTGCTATCAGCTAGAGCTTTCGTTTCTTCGCGCATCGTGGGAGAAAACTACGACTGATTTTAAGATGAAATCTGAGTTTTCTTTCATTTGGGCAATTTGTTTCCTAGTAGGTTGGTATTCCACTTTTGGGACTATTCGATTCGCGCCTGCGTTTTCCACCTACCCGTACGCGAAGTCGCATCGTTGCGCGCGTTTGAAATCGCGTGCCATATGGGGATCCGTGCGTGAATGCCTGTCAACTCGTGAATGTAGGTTTCGTAAGCAATCGTGTACGAGGCTTACGCGTCAGGGCAAATGCGCTTTTTTTCCCGCCAGATATAGCGGAAATAATTGTGGACTAAAGTATAGCAGGAAAGTTAATCCGCTAATTGTAGCGAGGTACTGGCTTCACGTTACGCCCCTCTACGTAGCGTCACGTGACGACGTTATTTTTCCATCTAAATTTAGCGGGGACTTAGCGTGACGTGACATCATAGTGACGCGCGACGTCCCAATGTCAGTGACATCGTGTCACGTGACGTCTTAGTGTCACGGAGCAGAGTCGTCTAAATTGAGCGGCACGTTTAAGTCCGCTAAACCAATCCTACTTAAGAAACAAGGCCCGCTCGGGACGTCATCGTTAATGCATCCCCGAGCAGCCCCAAGACACGCAGAAACTTGACGAGAGGCGACGCGGATCACGCGTCCGTCTTGGCGTCGACGCGGGCTATCGTCGCGCGCGTTCTCAGACGCTGGAAGACGGCGAGAATGCCTACGCAAGCTAGGCGGCGCTGCCTGGATCCACTGCTGATGACCTTTGGGTGAGCACGACCCTTTGTCTTCTAGCTGGCGTTGGCTGAACATGGCCGTGTGTGCGGCAGAGCGCGCAGCGCCTCGACAATCACCGCAGCTCATTTGGAGATCTCAATAAAGAACTGCCAATATGTTTTCTTTTTTTGTGGAGTTTTCGATTAAGCCGCGAAAATATCGTCACCCCATCTCGTGCATTACTCTCGTATTTATATCCTGGGTACGCGGCACGAGAGAACCAAATAGTGCTGGGATCGCCGCATCGATGAAATGTGGCTAAACGGAAGAAAAACAAAACAAAACCGTCGCTATCAGGCGCTCCTGCGCGCAGCCAGCTTTTATTTAGAAAAGAATTACCGGTTCCTTCAGAGGGCACGGCAACATCGTCAAGCACACTGCTGACGTGCCGCCTCTTTTTGTCGTCAATCAGGTTGGTGTGCATTGCTGTGACGGTAGCTTAAAAAACAAGTAATAGATTTATTGTTGTTGTGCCGTGCCCTCGAGCTGTTTGCCGTGAGACGTCAGAGTGTTGTAAGATGCTCCTATTGCTGCTTCCGGGAGATGTAGAGCAAAACCCCGGACCAACGACTGTTGAAGAGTCACTTGAAAAATTGTTGCAAGGACAAGCTGTCATAACTAGAGAGATTAAGGACGTTAAAGAAAATCAGGCTCGACTCGAGGATAAGTTTGAAAAACTTTCTGAAAGAATACAACGGTTGGAAAATGACTTCCAGGCTCTGAAAGTCTGCGACGAAGTTGTTCATAGCTTGCAGAACACCGTGAAAGAAATTCAAGGAAAGTTAGTTGATCTGGAAGATAGGGGCCGCAAGAATAATCTTCTTGTATTCGGAATTCCAGAAACGATAAACGAGACAGAAAGAGACATAAAAGATAAAGTTATCAAGCAACTGTTTTTCGAACGATTAGGGGTAAGAGTGCAGTCTGTTGAACGAATTCATAGGCTGGGGGCTAAACGTGGAAACAACACTAGGCCGGTTATCATGAAACTATATGATTATAACGAAAAAATGGAGGTCTTACGGAACTGTTCCAAGCTAAAAGGGTCAAACATCTCGGTATCGAACGACTATTCGAAAGAAACGCTAGGAATACGAAAGCTTCTATGGGCTAGCGCGAGGGCAGATAAAGACAGCGGTTCGAAAGTCAGGCTACTCAATGATAAGATACAAATCAATGATGCATTGTACCGCTGGGACACTGAAAACAACTGTCGCTCCCAGGTTTTAAGAACGCGAGACAAACGACCTGCATGACAGTCTAGTAGATCTGCCAATCGTGACTTCTTGTTGATAAACTTGAACGCTCGTAGTTTAGTAAATAAAGTTGACAAACTTGAACATGTTTTGTTATCATATAGCCCTGATGTTGTTGTCATTACCGAGACTTGGCTACATGGTGATATTGATGATAACGAGATATCTCCATTGAATTATAAGGTACACCGAAGAGACCGAGGGTCACGTGGCGGTGGCGTGGCGATCCTAGTCAAGTCTCATGTTGAGTGTAGCCCTCTGCTCAATCAAATTCCAGACCACGAAAGTCTGTTTTGTCAAATTAAATGGCCCTGTAACCTGATCACTGTCGCTGCTGTATATCGTCCACCAGGTGCACCTATATCATTCATGGAAAAGTTGTACGATTACGTGGAAGCTAATATTAAACATAAATCACATGTTGTAATAGCAGGCGACTTCAACCTGCCGGGCATCTGTTGGGAAACATTTGCACCAGGTGCTAGCGATACTAAACATTCTGAAATTATTCTCGACCTCGCTTTTAATTTTGATTTTACACAAGTTGTCAATCAGAGTACCAGGCACGGCAGATCTGCTGACACAACTTTGGATTTGGTATTTTCGAGTAGCGATCTATCAGATTATGACGTCGCAGTGTACGATGGGCTATCTGATCATGATCTAGTTAGCGTGACTTGTCATTTGAATTCAGATAGACCACCAAGAGAACGTACTGGAAAGTTTGTAAGGGACTTTGAAATGGCAAGTGACGTTGACATTTTAGACTACCTTGAGATGGCTTTGTATGAGTTCGAGCGCCCCAGGCCGGTAGATGAAATGTGGGAGGACTTTAAACGAATAGTGAACTATTGCATTGAACGTTATATTCCCCTAAGGCTAATTAAAAAGAAGCAAAACCCATGGATCACCAGGGAAATCTTGCATTTAAAAAGGCAGATAAAGCGAAAGCGTAAAAAGAAGTTAGTTAATAAGCAAGTAATTTCGTGTTTAATCCGTTCGGATCAAACGATTGTTATACTGGCAACGCAACGACATGTTCAACTTTTCGATACTGTGCACAAATTAGTTTGATACTGCACCATTTGATACGGCTGTTTGATACGTAAAAGTAACTGGTCGCCCAGCACGTGAGCACAAGATGAACGCGCCATTCGATAAAAAGCAAATTATTCAGCTTAGTCAGTATTGCTTCTAAAGGTTGGCTACTTTAAATTTATTTAAGATGTCCCAAACCCACAAACCTATTAACATGCAGGACACAATTAGAAAAATGTGCTTGCAAAGGTGCTTGAAATGCAGAAATTAGACAAAATATTGTTTCTTGATTCTCCTAGAAGTTTATTACAACCTATCTGTAAACAAGGGCAACGTGCAAGCGGTCTAGAAATGAAGAGGCACCTAAGCTTTTATACAACTGAAACGACGTATAAACAAGAAATGATGTAATTCTAGACTATCATGGAATTGGTAAAGAGCCTCATACATACTGCGGGAATTGACGCTGATACTTTTATAGGTAATCCCGGTGCATGGTTTGGGGGCATGGTCAATCGTTGTAAACAAGCAGGTTGCAGTACTACTGGCACAATAGTGGACTTGATAGACGTAATCCGGAGATATAAGTCGACACGGTCGCTTATGGGACAACCACACAAACATCTGGGAAAACGAGAAGGAAGGTTCTCGTTTCAACACGATGCGCTGCAATAAGCCGTCATTTGTTGAACCCACAAACCGTAGAATCACGACTTTTGGTTAAATCGCTTGTCGCCGAATGCGTGTGACTGATAGCTTTGGTGCGCATCGAAGGAATACGTTGTCGAGAGACATCCTAATAAAACCGCTAAGAAGGGGATGATCAGCAGGTGGACGAGCGTGAAGTCAAATTAAATTACAATACAGATAGAAGAAAACGCGGCTACCTGGCGCGTCCTTCCGGATCTGACGCCATCAGTGGCAGCTCGCGCGCTGCTGTGATCACGACAGAGGCGACAAGAGAGTGGAGGAGGGGGCGTGGCAAGGCGCTGACACCGGGACCACAGTTTATCATAAGGCTGCCAGTTTGTTCACCGTAGAATTAGCCTTGGTAATCGCAACCACGTGATCGAGGGCCTGGTATTAAAGGATAACAGAACCAAACCCATCATATATTACAACATACAATATAAATTATATTACTGATAAACAACAATAAAAAAGCGAAAGTTCTCGTAAACAAATATTTAAACTCGCAAAGCGCCCTCTCACTTTACGGTTGTAGCAATCAATCTAAATCACTTTTGCGTTTCGTTTTTATGAGTGAGTTAAAAGGAGTGGTTCCTGCAGCATTTTGTTTCATTCATATAACTGCGTCCGCCAGGTTATGTTTTTTTTTATTGTGACGTGCATACTACTGGTCGACAACTCCAGGTAATTTATCCACAAGAGTTATTTCCGTGGGGGTTAAGGTAACCGTTTATTTTCGCCTCCTACATAGCACTTGATACGAAACGTTACAAACAGTATGCAATGATGCGGTTGCTGACGGGGTTAGCGAACAGACACGGTGGTGCACGCCAAACAGCCGCCTGAATGAAAGTGAGCTTCGCTTAGGTGGCTAAAAATGATGAACTGGAAGACCGTCAAAATATAGTTCGAATGGTGCGTAGCACAGGTTCCACCAGATAAGAATCATATCGCTGGCTATATGAGCGCTTGTTCGTACGCGTCGAGGTTTTCATTTGAAATAACCAGTTTCGCGCTTTAGTACGCGCGTGGCTAACAATAGTCCATACCGGGAGAGGTGAGATGGGTGAGCAGAGGCAAAGCCGCGGCAAAGGCATTTCAAAATTGCTATTCATAAACTAAGGAAAAAAAAAAACTGCATAGACGCGTAATACAGCTTACACAAATCCATATCACAAAACCATTGTTTTTTAAATAGATGAACTACAGGCCAATGTAGTTAAATATAGCTGCTGGAGGCAATAAAGCTGCGTTTTGAGGTGTATTTACCCCACTTGTTCATTTCTAATATGAATGTTCCTAACACAATTTGGGGCTATGTTCAATAAATGTTTCTGTTTCTTCCAAAAAGAAATGGAGGAGTAGTTTATCAACATTTGTTTGATATAGAGTCGCCGATGAAAGTTCTTTTGCCGGTTGTTTCTAACCAGACGACATATCGTCACCTATTACCGCTAGGAGAAAACAAGATTTGTTCAACATAGCCTGTAATGCTTCTTCACGTGTAGAGGTATGTTGGATCTATAGCCAATCAATTTCTTCAGCACAATGTTTAGATGTTAGGTCTGGATGATATGCGCGCCTTTATAACTTCCGTCTTCCTGATCTGCTTCCTAACGGGTTGCTGGTTCTTCGATAAAAATATCACTCATTATCGATAACTGCAAGTAATCTCAGAATGCCACTTTTTCCGACTTCAGTATTACGAGACGAACATTGTTGTTCATGAAACAACCTCCTGGCTGAGTACTCCTTCTACTCATCACCCTCGCCAATAAACCTAACTGCAATCCCGTTATTGCTGATCACTGGTGATGTACCTTCAAACCTGGCCTACGTTCGATTTGCCCCTGTTGTTCCCGGTCTGTGTCTCTTCATTGAATGCTTACAAGCACCCCTCCAATGCGTGACAAGCGGTGATTTAGGTTCCACCAGAAATGCGAAGATGCACGCTCATTTCTAGGGTAGACGCCTCCTCATTGTCGAGAGTGGGGCCTCGTAGTGGCGCCGCCCTTCACCGCCGATGACCTTTTCCATCCCTTCTCTCTGTTGAGCACGGGAGCCCCGCGTACCCGACCATCATCCCCAGCTCTACCGGGGCTACTTCTCCGATCCTCCGGCGAGCGACGACATCGGTAGTATCATCAATGTTCGCGCGCGCGCGCGCGCGTGCGTGGCAGAAAAAAAGTAGGCAAGCAGGTGATAGACAACCTGGTACGGGCACAGTTGTTTAGCAGTATGGGTGATTGGTATTTAGACGCCGCAATTGCTGCTTATTTTCCAACGTTTGCTTCCTAAAGAACAACCTTCTTGACTCTAAAGCACCAGCTTTAATTCCTTCCACCACAATATTAGCCGCGTGCGAGACATGGCTGACGCCTGTCTTCGGTGTGGGAAACCACGGGCAACACTTTCAATCCGCACACTATCTTTAATTCCAGTAAGATCGTCCAGCAGGAGATGTCTGTCCTCACAAAACACTCTGCCTAAGCAATTGTCTCGACTCCACTTACTCCTCCGGGCCTAGAAGCCATCTTTGTTATGTATTTTGCAACATGGACAGCTTTCTGTGTTCACTTGGCTGCTCACTCCTCCCTTCCGAATACCCTCCCGTATTGCCTCTCCTCCAAGAGAGAGCCTATGTTGAAGTAAGCCGACTCCAGCAGGTGCATTTGTGGCAAATCGTCTATCTGGATCCACTCGGGATGGCGTTGTTATTAGACGTACTAAAATTGCTGGCTCACTTCACTTACGACGCAAGCGCCCCCATTCTATATTTCTTTCCCTTTCTTTAAAATGCAATTAAGATTTTGACCTCGTCTACTCCGTTAATAATTCACTTGATCTCACTTTTCGCGCACATTGAAATCCAGCTCACCAGGCAGGATCGCAGTGCTTGCCTTCACCAATATCTGCCATTGCTTCCAGCCCCAGGCGTTTGTCAAGCCAAGAAGTTCCAGCAGCGCCCCCCCCGCAAACCGATTCTCATCTCAATCATCTCATCGCCTTTTATTTCTGGTTAATCAAGTTTGATCACCTACTGGCTGACGAGGCGTATTGATTTCCTGTTTATTATTAATGGTAATTCAGGAGTGTTAATTGCAGCCTTTCCATGGATGACAAAGGAGATTATAGCACTAATCAGATGTAAACATTTTTATATTTGTGCGCTCTAAATCCCCACCATCTTAACCTGTTTGTATTTGGTGCATTGTAATTTTTTTGTTATAGTGATTCTATCCAGAGCACGGTATAACGATTACCCACAGTAATTGAGAATTAACTTCCCACTTGTTTTTCTAGAGAAAGTCACCTATAAAGAAATGTTCCATGTATGTCTTCACATCGCTTTGTGCCCTAATCTAATTTTGACGACATAGCAGAGTTTCTTTTACTACTTTTTCAGGTTGCAGCATTATTTCGACCTTTCACATTACACCTAACCTTTTGTTCCCACGAATGACAACTCCCTTTCCTTTCTCCCCCCCCCCCCCCCCCCCCCCCCCCCCCCCCCCCCCCCCCCTCTCTCTCGCTGTGTGTGTGAAACAGGTGGGGAGAGGCCATACTAGCAACCACACTCCTTCCAGTCATTTTTCGGGGTGAAATGTGTACAGCCCCTGCCTGTACTAACTCCTTCAACGTTTCTGTACCAGATGGTGTTTCCTCTACCTGCATTGAGTGAACTTGTGTTGCCGTATCTTCCTCGTCCTTTACTGCCTCAACGATTTTTTCCTCTTGCTTGTTTTTACCCTGAAAGAAAATAGTAACGCTAAAAGGGATACGAAAATCAAATTGATATGATCCACCTTGTCGACCACCTTTCATAACGTCCATCGCTTGGTTAAATAATGGAGAGGGTCATACTAAGCGACTTAGCTTCAATTTTGAGCTATCGAACTTAACTAGCCCCCATAATACGAGCTACCAGCAGGAGTTGTGAATTGCCCCGTAAAGCACTACGTAACTGTACAATTGGGGCCCTCGACAACCAAATTTGGGTGATTGTCCAGTTAGATTTCATAAAGGTTTTTAACAGCGTAGCATCTACAGCTATTCTCCTTTATTCAACTTCCATTAAGATGAATTTGCAGGAGGAATTAAAAATTTACTTTCACAGCACTACCTTATTCTTCAAGGGCTTTTTCATGATTTAGCACACAAACTGAAACACTACTAACGGGTAGGGTGTTCACTGAGCTAGGTTATGTGCCATTGCGCCAAAGGGGCTTTGAGAAAACTAATTAAAGAACACTTTGTTCAAGTTCTCAAGAGAGAAAAAGGTCTCGAGCGGACCACTGAGCACACCCATAATGATGGTAGCCACTGGTTATTGTTGCTTTCTTTTTGATGACTTTCCAGAACGATGTCTACTACAATGATAATCATTAAAGGTCGTACGATGTGAATAGTTCTAGTATTCAGGGGTTTGAAGTTCAAATCACAGAACCACCTACAGCTTCGTATGCCCAATGCTGAATTAATTTGGGTACAAGTAAGAAACACTTTGATCTAAGATGTCCTTACAGCTCAGTAACCTGGTTCGTGAAGTTGCAACTGCATAAAGTTTTCCTTTCAAATGTCCTTATAGATAGAAATTACTATGTGTCAGTGGTATTCCAGGTGAAACTCCCTTTCAGATTCAATAACTTCAGGGTGTTTTCGGCATGTCCTCTCAGACAGACAGACAGATGAGGAAGAGAGCCCTCCCCAGCCACTGTTTCTTTCTCTTTTTTTTTCCCCCTCTTCCCCAGATAGGCAGAACTGCCGCTACCCAACCATTTACGTAGTTTGTCTTGGCATTGTTGGGTAGAGATTATTGCCAAGGGCACCTGTGGCTTTGACATCCATAATTGTATAAGAGATCATAGGATAGATGCCAGAACCTTGTGAGGAATGTGTGCAGCTGTAATGTCACCTGGTACAGACATATTTTTCTCTATAATCTGTTTCAGCCTAATTTTTACAAAGACAAAAACGCTGCCGCCCTGTGGAGTTAATCAGAGCAACGAAGTAAAGCTATGAGAGCCTCCGTAGGAGGAGCATAATCCCACAACATGTTGTCCCGTCCCCAGCTAAATGTTCCGGTTATTCGTTGTAGTTTTTGCAACGCCCTGTAAGTTGCAGAAGGATGAGCTGACTCAGTCCCAGTAACAGTTCCTTATTAAATTCTCACGTACGAATATGACCAGGTGCCCACTCATGATGAGGGTCGACAAACTTGGTGCCATGTATATCGAAGAGCAAAAAAAAGACACCGATATGAGGCTTTCAGGCGCCATTTTTCATCTTTGCCGGTGATACGTTATCGCTGAGACTTTATATCGAATTTTCACATGAATGTTTTCAGCGGGTTCGCTTTTCCGGGGCGTTCTTTAATTTATTAACAGTTGATAAATGCGGGAAAAGCAGACATAAGAGAAGCAAAGAGAACGTAAAAGGAGAAGAGCGTTTGCTGAAGGAAAAAACCAAAATGAACAAACGCGTTGTAAACGGTTGAGCCTTTAAGAGCTTTCAGTGAGCCTTCTTTCTGAAAGTACAATAAAGCAAACAGGCGGTAATAGAAGAAGTTACAACGTCCACAAGATGCCAAACAGAATGTCCAGAATGCGTTCAGAAGCACAAGAGAACCTTTGGTTTGTAAATACCGGTTGTGTGGAGTCGTAATACAAAGTTCTTCTTCCAGGTGATTCATAGCCCATTTTAGCCGTTTCTTTAGGTTGCTGACAATACAAGCCTATAAAACAAATATAGAAGTCGAGCAAAAAAGCAGTAAGAATCTTTTCATTCAGAGACATGGATAAAAGTTGAAATGACCGGCAGAGATGAGAGAGACACAGCCCCCCCCCCCCCCCCTCTCTCTCTCTCTCTCTCTCTCTCTCTCCCTCCTTTCTTCTCTCTCTCTCTCTCTCTCTCTCTCTCTCTCTCTCTCCCCCGCCCGGAACCGAGGCAGGATAAAGCACGCGCTTTAAAAAAAAACAAGAAAGCAAGAGCTACGTTAAAATACCAAAGAGAGATTCGAAATTTCACCAATAGTGAAAAATACAACAGAGAAGTTTTTTTTCAGTGTGGTCGTTGATGTACACTGGAGCACATTCTGTTATCGAATATATCGTTAATCCTCCGAACCACATAGTGTTTTCTCGTCGCCGGGGGGTGGTTTTTTCAGCTGTACGCAATATCAAAATTAGTACAGTTTATCGTAGACGAAGTCATCAAAGCAGAAGGCAGCAGAAACAAGAAGCAGAATACAGCAACAGTGAGACACACAAACATATTCAAGAAGAAATGGCCGCCTGGTCTTGACGCACCGAACGTCCGGTGTCCGCAGAACTGATAGCTTTCGGCGTCTATGTTGAAGAAGAATAAATCATACCTAAGGTATCCGTGACGAACAAAGTTTCCTGATGGTGCAGTAATTGCGCATATCCGGCAGGTTTGCGCCTTTTTCACGGCTTGCATCCAGATTTTTGACGAACCGGAGCACGTGGAAAACTGACCTTCTCAAACTTGACACTTTAAGGCCAAACCTCCGAGTCATGGCGTTTTGACGAGAAGGTAGGTTTCAACAAGTTCCTTCAAAACAACGCAGGAATACACGTCTGGCATGGGACTTCTGCCCACAGCCCCAGATCAGGCGGTGACATCGATTGCGCTACCCCACCGCGCCGTGATGTCACAGAGATGGAAGCCCGCTGCCTGCGTATACTTCAAATTAGAAGTACTATGGGTCCACTGCATGACACAAGTGATGATAAAGCATGCCTGAGCTGATGGAGGGGGTCCTGACGCACGCTGAACGACAGGTGCCAGATGTTGCCATATCTACAGGTATCCTGAGGAGACAGAAGACAGGTGAGTCCAGGAAACTGGCATGTTTGAGCAACGCTTTTTTAGAGGGGTGCCCTTCCCGTTAATTCTTTTGCAAGTACATCCATTCAATTAGTCAATTCAGAATTATGTTCAATGTACCTCACAATTTGCTTCAGGCTCTGTTGGCAAATATACAATCAGTAAATCTACTTTTTATACGTTGCGTTTTTTTTCTTATATACATACTATGATTGATTTCTATATGCATAGATACTAACCTGTGTTCGGTCTGATTCGCGTCATTTGCCATGATATTTATATTTTTTCAGTAGTAGGAGTTTAACATGGAGGTTATGAAATCATGCGTGAATAAGCAATCTATTACGTTCGACTGTTTTACAAGTCACGTCCGACGCCTAAGAAATTAACTGGAGTCGTCATTGGCACTGCGTTGGAGAAAAGACGATCAGCTATGTTCCGACGTTAAATAGACATGTGCACGAGTACTTTAAGAACAAGTTTGCACCACCAGCAACCAACTTGTACGTGAACCTGAATCTGAACGCGAAGCAGTCTCGGTTAGCTCTTTGCCTGAAAGAGTATCATTTAGAACACATCCCTAGCGTGATTCGCAATCATGGACATTGAAAGCCAAACGAGGATCCAACTGAAAGGGAAATGTACGCAGAAAGAGAAATTGCAGAACAGTTAACACTGGGACAACAAGAAGACTACGTGACATTTAAAAACATGGTTTAACAAAGGGCGAACTTCTAAAGCTAACGGTCACTGCTAGATTTTTCTAT